>JARYGA010012111.1:0-22730 GCA_030545235.1 Helianthus tuberosus
TATCCTTTTTGTGATCCTTGGCCGGAGAACTTCGGAGCAACATTTTCGAAGAGATGGAGATAAAGAGAGAAAAACAGAGTAAGAGAGGAAGAAAGAGGAGAAAGAAATACCTGATCGATCGTCGACTGAGAATTTAAAGGGAGTTTCTTTCGAATTTGAATGCATAATGATCCTATCTATATCTCTATTTATAATTATGATTCTGCAGGATTGTCACTTCCGTGACATCATCATCGCAACGGCTAGTTCTATTTTAACGGCTATATATCCGTTAGTTAGTTGCGGATAAGATCAAGAAAATATAACTCGCTAATTTTACAAATTACTCCTTATATTTTGGGGGCAATTGTTAGGGGAGGATTTTTTAACAATTAGTGATCCTTATTCGTTATCCTAATTAGTGATCCTTACTTCTGTGACAGGTGGTGATCCTCAGAAGGGCTTTAGGATCAGGATCATGGATCACTTTAAGGATCCTCATACTGACGATTGTTTACTTATGTTTTGTAGCATCTCGCAGGTATAACAAGCTTGACCAAGTCTTGGCGACATTCCTGGAGAATATTCCCAAACTATTATGCACGTGCTTGACCAAAAATAGACGTTGTGGAGAACGTGGAGGCATGGCACGAAAGTCGGATAGTTAGTTTGGTAGTTAGATTTCTATTTTAAAAGGGGTAACGAGCTAGTAGAAAAACACTTGGTCATTTCTCAGTTACACACACTCGTATACTCGCACACTTGAAGCTCTCGACGAACACACTTTCATTTTTACTCACTTATACACATTTCACGATAGTGATCCTTGTACCTAGCTCGTTACTATCCGAAGTTGTAAACATTTAATCATTTATTTGAGCTTGGTGATCGGTAGTTTCCATCACCCGGGGTTTTTTGTGCCGGAGATCAACTCTTGATCAAGGGCTTTTTCCCCGCATAAATCCTTGCGTTGTTTGTGCAAATCTACATTGAAGTGATCCTCATCGCTATTACATAATCAGCATCATACCCCCATAACATAGAGTTTGGTTGCAATATCCTCAACAGATTTTTTGACCAAAACAGTTTTTATGTGATCAAGTATATATAATCAAATTTTAACTATATTAGTCATGTCGTTTCATAATTTTCTTATGTTGGTTCTTTTTATCACGACGCTATCGGTTATAAATTTGTAAAAATATCACCTTTTTAGAACTTGTAATTCCCTATTTAAACCAAGACAAGTAAAAAAAATGAAAATTTTTGAAAAAATTTGGGGTGTTTAGCGGTTCCAATAGAGTTTTGTGTAAGGCTTGTAATTAGGACTTGCAAAATTCAAGGTTTTAGCATCCCCCCCCACACTTAAATTACACATTGTCCTCAATGTGTCCCAAAAATAAGTTTTTAGGTTGATTGAATGTGTAAAAAGATGTGAAAAAACAAAATTTTTTGTTACTGCGCGTTTGGACACGGCCCCGTGGTGTCCGGGCACGGCCCCGTGGTGTCCGGGCACGGCCCCGTGGTGTCCGGGCACGGCCCCGTGGTGTCCGGGCACGGCCCCGTGTTCAGATTGCCAGTAACATAAATAAAATAGAGTAACAGAAGGCTGGACACGGGGGCGTGTTCAGTGAGCATGCCACGTGTCCAGATACCTGAACTAGACATTTTTCTGCAGATGGTTGAGCACGGGGCGTGTTGGGTGAGCACGGCCCCGTGCTGAACATGTTGTAATGAAGAAAAATCGTTGGGTGGTCCTGTTTTTGTGCATGGGGAGCTGGTGCAAGTTTCCCTTGGTATCCTTCACCATCCTGAGTGTGTTTTACCCATTGCATCATCATCCAAACACCAAATTAATTAAAACCATCATTCATTCAAATAGAGAAAGTTACATAATATTCCTAATAAATTAAAATTCTAGATAAATAGGTCAAAAGAAACACAAGGAGTCTAAACCAAGAAGTTCTAGCCTAAAGTTTATTCTATTAGCAAAATTTTCGAAAAGATAATTCTCTCGGTTTGAGGAGGCTCGAAAAACTTCTTCCTCCGACTATGGGTTCCTCATACGTCAGCAAGCCATTCCTCTATCTCCCTTGGGAGAAGAAAGGCGGGCTCATTTGCATCGGTTTGAGGGGGTGCAACCTCCACCGGGACTTCTTGCAAATCTTCAAGAGGAGGCTCAGCGGGGATGTCATCACATCTGGTGGAATTATTGACTCCAAGTGCTAGGTTCCAATCCTCTTGAGGGAGGATTGGCTCCATGGGAGGCGTCACAAGAATGTTCAACCTCTGGTGCAAGAGGTTGATTTCTTGAAAACTGTTTTCCAACCCCACCGTAAGATAATTTATACGGTATATAAGGACCTCCTCTACCGATGTCATCTCATCTAGAGCTTCACGAAATGCCATCACGTAGCGTACGAGAGTTGCTTCGATTGAGGACCTCCGATCTCTTCGACTGTTTCTGGAATGTGCCGACAAAGTTCCACTGTTTTGGCTTGACATTCTACGAAAATAAACTGAAAAGAGTTCATTTTAATGAAACAGTAGCCTCGGACACGGCCCCGTGCTCAATGAGCACGGCCCCGTGTTCACCTTTCTGCAGATTTTTGGAACAAGAAATCTTGGAGTTTCAAATTATTTTACCAACTTAAGAAGCGTTTTTGAGCCGAAATAACTTAAAACAATGTTTACTTTTAACAAAATTCCTTGAACAAAAACCTAACAAACATCACAATAAAGCTTGGAATCATGATGATCTCAAGCTCTAATGGAGGTGTTGAGGAAAAAATGAAGAAGAAGGGAATGGACAAGAGAGGAAATGGCAAGATGGTTGTTGAGAACCTTCTTTTAGAAAATACCTAGGATGGTATGTGTGAAGATCCCACCAAATCTTTGTCCCTGGAATGGTCCAAATGTGCAGGATTGTTGGCTGCATTTATAGAAAACGACAGCACGCTGCACACGGCCCCGTGTCGGCTGGACACGGCCGCGTGTGCAGTCGAAGCCCTGACACATTTTGTCCGTATTCGGACAAAAAGTCAGAAGGGAATCTTTTGGTGGACACGGGGGCGTGTTGACCTGGACACAGCCCCGTGTCTAGAGGCTGTTTATGAAGTTTCGTCTATTCCTAAGGAATTTATCCGGATCCGGTGGTTCCTTACTGGATGGAACAACCCCAAAGTGCCTGAGATACCTTAATTGCTCTAGACTAAGACGAGAACTCAAGAGGTTGTCGGTGAGGGTGATTCCTTTGCTAAATGTAGGTGGACAAGTCCAACCCTTTCCCGGGCTCTCGTTAAAGAAGGTGTATGCCGAATCGCACAGGTCTATGTATGCACCGAACGAAGTCGATGGGGAGTCCTTCACGGCACAATCGACACAGGGAGGACTATCGCTCAAGTCCTCACTAGAGTTAGAGGTGATTTCGGGAACAACGAAGTTGTTTTTATTCGAATGCGATCCCAATAATTCTTCTTGGGTATCTTCTTGAGGTGAATTAATGGAATCCATTTCAAGTTCCTTTACCCAATTAAGAATTAAATCCCCCAATTGAAATAATTCGTCAAGAAGCATTTCTCCTAGAAGATTCGATTGGGAGCATTCGAGGGAGAGATAGGGATTATTTTAACTTTCACCCCTCTTAAGGCTACAGGAAAACAATGGGTCTATATAATGGGGCTTATAATTTAGAAAATAACATTCTAAATCTTTATGGGGGCCGCCACATATTTGACACCACATACCATAAGAGTGCCGAAAGTAAAAAATATCAGTATCACTCATGTTTGTGTCATAAATTACCAATCGTCGGGATCTTACGGTTCTGTTTTCTGTAACTGAAACTTGGGCACGGGGCGTGTTGAGTGGGCACGGCCCCGTGTTCAGCTTACTGTCTGACTTAAAACCGGATTTGCCAGTTCCAAAGATTGGGCACGGGGGCGTGTTCAGCGGGCACGACCCGTGCTTAGTTCTGCAGAAGCTGAAAAATTAAGAAAAATCCTAAAAAAAATAGAAAAAATGAGAAAAAACGATTAGGCCGTTGATTCCTAACTTTCTTAAAATCCTTGTGTCCCCGGCAACGGCGCCAAAAACTTGATGTGTGTTAAGTGTGATAGGTTTTTAATGTATATTTTAAGCCCTTTTACACTTTTTAGCCAAGTTTTAAATTTATAAAACACGATATTTACTAACACTAAACACACATATGGGCAAGTGCACCCATCGTGAGCGTAGTATAGTGTTGGTAAGATACCGAGGTCGTCCAAGGACACAAGAGCTTTTAATACCGGTTTATCCTCAACGTCTAATCAAATCAAAAGTTTAGAAAAAGGGTTTTTAAATAAGAAAAATAAAACTAACTAAAATGCTGAAAAATAAAATAAAATAAAAACAGATAGACAAGATGAATCACTTGGTTCCGACTTGTGTTTAGTGTAACCTTTGATTATTTCCGCACTTTTGCACTTTTTAAGAGATTATCTTAGTTATTGTAGTAGGCCCCTCTTCTGAATGTGACGTTACCCTCAACCCAGTAGTTTGAGTCAGCAAGGATACAATCCTAAAGGGTTGGATTATTGAAAGATAATTAATTAAGTTATTAATGCATATTGTGGTAGGCCCCTCTTCTGGAGGTGACATTACCCTCGGCTAAGTAGTCTGAGTCAGCAGGGATACAGTCCTAAGTAGCCGGGTTAAAGTATTAATAGTAGTTTACATATGAGGGGATCAAGGAGTTCGAACCCCTGCCATCCAATACAAGTGCGTATTGAAGGAGGTCCTACTAAAGTTTACCCAGGTCCTTGCAGGATCTATACACTGAACAAGGCAAGACTCTTACCAAACCGTTCCCTTAACCCCCGACCAGGTAGCCAACATACCTCCATATAGACCGTGGAGATATGAGTGGTGAAAATCTTTTATTTTATATAGACAGTAAAATAATGCCAAGACACCACGGACAAATGATAAGGAAGACTCACCTTCAACATAAGAAACTAGTTATTAAAGTCATTAATACAGAACCAAATAAAAAGTGCGAAAAGATTAAAAATAAAAAGTATTACACTAAACACTTGTCTTCACCAAGTGATGTAAGAGACTTAGGCAAACATGGCCTTTGATTGTCAAGAACTCTTATGATCAATCTTGGATCCCAAGACTACTCACACACTCTATGATGGATGATGGATGATGGTGGTGGATGATGGTGTGTGGTGGTGGTGGAGTGTGGGTGAAGTGTGAGAGAGGTGGTTTGCCAAGGGATGGTTTGCAAATGAGCCCAGCACCCTTATTTATAGCCTGCACAGAACCCCGGACACGGCCCCGTGTCCATTGGGCACGGCCCCGTGTCCACCCATCTTCTCTTTCTTCATTAATTGCAGTTTGTCTGCAATAGTTGACCACGCCCCCGTCTTCGCTGGGCACGACCCCGTGTGCAGAAGCGTATCTGTACTATCAAGATTTCCCTAGATTCTGCGAATCTTAGAGTTGACCACGGCCCCGTGTCCGCTGGGCACGCCCCCGTGGTGGGTGATAGAAGCTTCTACAGCTTTGTCTTTTCAGCAGACACTTGGGCACGCCCCCGTGCTCATTGAGCACGGGGCGTGTTCAGCCTTCTGTTCTCTTGTTTTGCTTGGGAAGATGCTGTCGGGAGGTCGGGCATGCCATGTTTATTCCTTTTCTTGTATTTATGTTAGATTTAGCTGCCTTTTTGCTTCTTTTGTTCATTTGAGCTCATTTAATACTGAAAATACAAAAGGAAGACAAAAACACACTTTTTTCCAACATTAGTACTAAAAAAGGGGTTAGTTTAATGCCACATTTGATGTAATTTATATGTTGCATTTTGCGCACATCAATGACTGTGCATGATTGAATTAACAAGACGAATGAATTTTTGATTGCTGTCATATACATACAAAGGCATTTCATGTTGCAAGATTTTTATCTTTATTACATGCAACACAGTGTGGTTCACTTAATGCACAGAACAAAGTTAGCATAGTTATCAGACAAACTAGAAGTACTGACGGGAGTTCAGTACTCAGACAGGCATTATGTTAAGACACAGAATAAGCCCCGGAACTAAGTGTTACACTAGAATAGTGCGTAAGAAAGTAGGGATTACAAAACTGCCTTCCTAGTGATGAATTAGGTGCCGGAAAGTGCCAGAAACACACTAAAACTGCAGAATTCTGCAGAAAACACCAAAATTCAGCAATTTTCAGCTTTTTAACAACCAAATATAATGCAGAAATGTGGTTTAATGACCCAAAATACTTTCCTAAGTGTCGGGAATCGAAACTGTTATAAAAGACAACATAAAGCACACTAAACTGCGTAATTTAGTACCTTAACGAACCGGTAACCAACCGAACAACCGGACACTACCCGAAACACCAATTTTTCACTAGAAGCATTGTTTTAGTGTTTTGAAGCTAGTTATGGTCACCGAACATCATAACACATCATATAAACACTAAACACTTAAATCCCTAAATTTAACACTTAAAACTTAACTAGATGGAAGTAACTAAGACTTGAAAACAAACCAACACCCCCCCCCCATTAGTGGACGGTTAGGATGTTGGTCCCACTTGGGATTTTCTTGCATTATTTTAGTTGATATGTTGGCAAGATTGAGACATAATTTCCTAAAGGTGATTTGGTGTTGGAAAGATAATACTTATAACCACAAGATTACATTTCTAAATCATTCAACACCTTCACATTTCACTTTCTTCTCCTTCCTTCTTCTTCATGTTCTCGGCCTCACCTCACACATATAACACCTTCATTTTCATTTCATTATCAACCATTCTAAGAAGATCCTAAGGTGTAAGAAGCAAAGTTAGGAAGCTTGGAAGCATTGAAACTTGAAGGACCTCTTTGTGGAGCCTTTAACCACTCATTTTCTTCCATATTCATCATCAATCATCTTGTGCCACTTCCCTAGCCATTAGAGCTAGTAGTAAGCTTCTTGATCTTGTTTTTACTTCTATTCATAATGGATAAAGTGTTATGTAAATGGTTAAACTCAAGAATCACCAAGGAAAAAATGAAGATGATCACTAACATAAAGCTATATAACAAGAAATCTAAGTTGATTAAGTGTTTGTATGAAACTTGTTTGTGGATTTCTTATGTTTATGATGTTGATCATCATAATAACCTTGCTAGATGATGATTAAACACATGATCTAGTAAGTATAAGGATGGATCTTGAAGAAATCAAAGTGACCATCCTTTATGTAAACATGAACTTGAAAGACGAAGTTGTTTTTATGAATGATGAAGTATGAAACATGTTATAAGACTTGTAGAATGATGATTTCAAAGATAGTTTTCTCAAGAAACCAAGTTTAACTTCAAGATTTACATAACCATGATTTCTAAAGAAACTAATCATGTTTTTATTGTTAAATCAAGTATAGAAACATGTTATTAACAAGAAAAAATTCAAGAAGAAATGTTTTTGAAAAATCATGTTATAAGCTGTGAAAGACTAAATTTCTCAAGAATGATGTTATTAAACAAATTACCACACTTTTAAGGGTAACTAAGTCTACTAATTAACATGGTAAGTTACTACAAGTTTTTACAAAATTTCAAGTTCATGTCAATGTGTAAATTGCATATTTAAAGCATATAGTAAGTCCTGTTTATGTTGTTGATGATTGATGATGGTTTTTAAAAGAAAATGATATGCTTTTAAAGCATGGAAACCTCCATTTTTAAGTGGAAACTATGGCAAAATTTTTGTAGAATTTAAACACTTAGAAAAATATTTTTAAGCAAATATTTATAAGTAAATTTTAACCATGGTTTTTCATATCAAATTTGCCATAAATTTTGTTACAAAGATTACAAATATTGGAGGTTTTTTTTGATAAATAAAGGTGACTAAGTATATATTTAGGGATATATATTTAGATGTCACAATTTGTGTGATTACTTGTATATTATGTGTATTAGTTATATTATTTTAGGACTTGAAATAATATAACTTGCCAAAATACCAAGAATTATAATACAAAATATTACCAAAATTCCAAGAAAACAAATATATAATTTATACCCGAATATTGGACAAACCGAACACGGACGTATGGACTACATTTATATATATTCCGGAATTAAATTCATAAATATATATGTTTTGACAAACGAGTTAAACGGTATTTTGGAAACCGAAAGAATGTAAAGTATGATTATCACAAGTATTACAAAAATATATCATATTTTTGTCAAGTAGAAAATATATTATTTCGAGTGGAGAAAAATATATATATTTTCTTAAACAATTAGAAGATATATTATTTTGAAGGAAATAAATACTTTCTTAAACAAATTAAGAATATATATTATTTTGGGTGAAAAATGGATTTATATATATTTTCTAAGTTAATCTTGAAAATATATTATTTTTGAGGTTTATATGAAGATATAATTATTTTTGCCAAGGAAGAATTATAAATAATTTTCTATAAAAGTTTTCTTAAAATATATATATTTTAAGAATACAAATTGGTGATTTTTATTGGTTAAAAATAATATTCCGGAAAATGTAAATACAAGAATTAAGTATAAGAATACTTAATAAATACAAGAAAACACGTATTCTCGTACGTACGAATACACACCGGAATACACCACAAATACTTGGCAAAATACACAAGGATAATTACACCCATACTTGGGAAATATTCACGAAAAGAATTGCAAAATGAACTAAGGCAAAATATATATATTATTTTGACAATATTCCAAATAAATGGATGAATATAATTTAAGTTAAAATATTAATATTTTAACTAATAATTATATACTTTGGAATATTATAATATACATCAATGATGTAACTCAAAATATACCAAGACTTCCAAAACAAGTCTTAATGAACAACTAATACAAAGAGTCGTTACACGACCTAAGCGTCTAATAAAACATGGCACGTGTGTAGGTAGTAGTACGACTCCTAGAAGGACCTTTGAGCATACGAGATAGCAGGACGCAAACTTATGAGTTCATAACCCCCACTTTTTCTAGTTTTACATTTTTACAAATGTTTTCGGGGGTGGAAAGACATGCAAGTTTTGCAAAAGTAAACATTTTTTCGATAAACGAAAACTCATTTCTAAACCATGTTACGAATGGATTTCAAGGAACTCAAATGGTTTACAAAACGATTTATACTAAATATACCGGTTTTACAAAACAAATGCGTATTTTTGAAACATGCATGATTTTCAAGATTAGGGACGGAATCGTCCTAGTTATAATAACGGGACTGGTTTGGTCTGCGTACGAAAAACGAGACAACCTAGTGAGTTCATGTCCCCATTTCTCTTAATTGTTTTCAGATTTATAACTCTCGGGGGTGAAATATATGTTACATATGTTTCAATGGTATGAATTGGCTATGAAATGAACTATTAGATCATGTGAGCATAGGCTGAAAACTAAAATGCCAATAACTCTCATAAGAATCATGGACAAAGGTTAGATCTAACGGGTACGGCCGAGCCCCACTCATGGTCCTTATGTGACCACTTAGAGTGCTTTAGTGTCCCAGTCGAGGTGATTCGACAATGGTCAAGAGGATTTGACACAGTCAAGGTGATTTGATACGGTCAAGGGAATTTGACACAGTCAATGTGAATTTGACACAGTCGAGGGAAATTCGACACAGTCGAGGAGATTCGACAAAGACAAAAGTCTACTCATATCGAGTACTCCCTATGTCTTCACATACATTAATGTCCTTGCAAAACATTAATTGATCTGTTCATAGACGCTTTTCATACCTGTTTTCAAAGGAGTCTCTCAAATGTTTACAAGTTTATCAGTACTCACACAAAACACATGAACTCGCTCAACTTTTGTTGATGTTTTCAAAATTACATGCATTTCAGGTAACAAGTTGGATCTTGGGCGCTGGTGTTGTGTCTGAATGTAAATTTCAAGTTTAGATGTCATCCACTTTTGTTGGTTTGTAGCTTAATCAGAGGTTGTGTTGTTTGAAACTTAAATGACTAGTGTTTGTAATGTTTTGAAATTTATGAATAGATGAACATCATTTTGATAATATAGTTGTTTATTATAATCGAATGCAATGAAAACCAATCAAGTCACACGCATATGCTTCCGTAAAATTCAGGGTGTTACAAATGTGAGTAGTGGCAAAATTTTCAAATAGATCAGAAGAAATGAAGCAATTTACTCTTTGATTTAATTAGGAATTTTCCATAATGACCCCTTTAGGTTAAAGGGAATTTAAACATCAAACCCCTATGATTTGTTTTAAGTTAAATGATAACCTAAAGTTATAATTAATGTTAATTCATTAAATTTTATTAAAACTACAATTATTTTTATCATTTGTTAATTTATTTATTTAATAAAACACAATATTGTTAATAATATTTACTAAATAAAATGTTTGGTTAAAAATGTTAATATTTAATCGATTTAACAATGTATTAACACGTTTAAAAACGAACACAATTATATGTCTCATTTAATTAATACTAAAAATTAGATGTGAATAAATATGTAATGATTAAAAATATTTGAAGTTCTGAAAACTTGAGAAACCATAACAAGTTATTGTCGGTGAAGGGGGGAGGGGGCACCTTCGCTAGAGGGAGGAAAAGAGGCGTGAGAGCCACTGCACCTTTGCCGATGAAAGTTGTGGCAAAATTTTCGATCATATCCGAAGGAATGATGCAATTCACTCTTTGATTTAACGAGGAATTTTCCATAATGACCCACTTACGTTAAAGGCAATTTACACATCAAACCCTTAGGATTTGTTTTAAGTTAAATCATAATGTAAAGTTATAATCAAAGTTAATTCATTAAATATTATTAAAATTACAGTTATTTTTATCATTTACTAATTATTTATTTAATAAAACACAATATTGTTGATAATATTTACTAAATAAAATATTTAGTTAAAACTGATAATCATTTAATCGATTTAACAATGTAATGTATTAAGACCGTGGGGTATGGTGGGGCGGGGGTTTGGGGCATGAGTTGACACGTGGATATGGGACACTCAATACACAAACCCAAGTTTCATAGGGGTATGGTGGGCGTGTCTGGGCTGGCGTGGCCAAGCCACATCATTTTTTTTAAATTTAAAATGGCCCGCTATGCCTAAGCCAACAAGCCAATAAGAGCCGGCCACATAGGATCGCTAGCGTGCCCCACGCCCGGCCTTAAACCAGTGGCGGATCTAGGATTCCGACTAAGGGGTAACCTTCGGATCTAGGATTCCGACCAAGGGGTAACCTTATATAAATAAGCCATAACGAAATCGAAAAAACGTCAAATTTTTCCAAAATTTACACTAATTTTTCCAAATTTTTTCCGACCAAGGGGTAACCCCGGTTACCCCTACCTCTATGGTAGATCCGCCCCTGCCTTAAACTATCGCCCAAGGGGCCACGCCCAAACCCAAGCCTACCCGGGGTGGTGACTTGGGCGTTTCTCTCCAACCCACGCCCAAACCCCCGCCCCATACCCCATAGTCTAAACACCTTTAAAAACCGACATAGTTGTTTGTCTAATTTAATTAATACTATAACTAAGATTTAAATAAACATGTTGTGATTAAAAATGAATGAAGTGCTGAAAACTTGTG
This sequence comes from Helianthus tuberosus, assembly GCA_030545235.1. Lineage (NCBI taxonomy): Eukaryota > Viridiplantae > Streptophyta > Magnoliopsida > Asterales > Asteraceae > Helianthus > Helianthus tuberosus. The sequence goes on from JARYGA010012111.1 coordinate 11,636, forward strand.
AAACCATAACAATGGGCAATAAAAAAAGTGGGTTTAACCCCGGTTACCCCTACCTCTATGGTAGATCCGCCCCTGCCTTAAACTATCGCCCAAGGGGCCACGCCCAAACCCAAGCCTACCCGGGGTGGTGACTTGGGCGTTTCTCTCCAACCCACGCCCAAACCCCCGCCCCATACCCCATAGTCTAAACACCTTTAAAAACCGACATAGTTGTTTGTCTAATTTAATTAATACTATAACTAAGATTTAAATAAACATGTTGTGATTAAAAATGAATGAAGTGCTGAAAACTTGTGAAACCATAACAATGGGCAATAAAAAAAGTGGGTTTAATGAGTCTTTGGTGGAGTGGTGGAAAAGACTTAGACCTTGTGAGAGGTCTCAAGTTCGATCCCCACTCCAAGCAAAGAGGAGGTGGGAAGGTTTTACTCCTTCGGAGGTTCCTGCCCGGGTGCTCAGGTTCGATCCCAAGGCCTGAGTAAGGTGCTGCATTTCCTTAAGCAATGCGGAGAATTATACAAGAGTGGGTTTCCATAGGGTTGTATACGCCTCGCTGTTCAAAAAAAAAAAAAAAAAATAAAAAATAAAAAAAGTGGGTGAAACTGTTTTAGTAATATGAGACAGTGACATAATATTCACTTTATTATTTCACATTGAAAAAAAATAAATAAAACAATAACAGATAGCCTAATCACACATTTCATTCGGAAAGTAGGGTTAAGATATAATAGAAAGTTTTTTTTGCTAGAAAGGCCAGGAAGTAATATTGACCATCAATTGATTAATCAAGGGCTAAGATTAAATTAGTGAAATTGAAGAGAAAAAAAGAGGCGCGTGAGTTTGTGTAAGGGCATTCTAGTCAATGCAGGACAATAGTTTATCTCTCCTCAAATTCCCCCCATTTTTTAAACGTTAATAACTTTTTTCATACGACATTATTTTTTTATAAAAATTGCACCAAAAAAACACGAACGTTTTTTTATCTTTAAAACGAGTATACTATTGCTATATTTTCGAAAACCCAGTTGCGTAAAACGCAATGGACAAAAAACGTAAAAAAATGACCTTTTTTCTAAAATGCAATGCACAAAAAACACATAGAAATGTCTTATTTCTAAAACGCAATGGCCAGAAAACACAAAGAATTGTCTTATTTCTAAAACGCAATGGCCTAAAAACACAAAAGAAAGTGTCGGAAAGGAGAAAATAGATAGTATAGGGGCTAGAGTGTAAAACGGTGTCCTATATAAACACCCTTCCTGTAACCCTAAAAGTTTGATGTTCAATACAATTCTCAATACAATTCAAACCCCAATCACTGTGTTTGCTCTCTATACTAAACAACATGGTATCAGAGCAGAGTTTCTGATCCTTAAACACTCTGTTCATCATTTACCATTCAACCTCAAATCAGAAAAAACCAAAATCAAACTTCAAGAAATCGTTCATCGATCTTTGCGAAACTCAACGTAATCAGCCAACTGATCCAAACTCAGCCCCATTACCGTCGACACAAAATATCAGAAAATCGCCGTCGGAATTCTCAGTCAATCAACAGCAATTCCTCCAATTTCTCCGGAACTCAGTTCAGATCTCAGCCAGTTTGCACGAAGTGATCTTCCTTCGTCCATTTCGCACGAAGTGTTCTCCCAGTTCGCACGAAGTTCGTCCAGTTCGCACGAAGTGATCTTCCATCTTCCAGTTAGCACGGAGTGGTCTTCAGGTCGCACGGGTTGTTCCAGTTCGTTTGAAATTGAACTCCAGGTCGTGCGAAGTGACCCAGGTCGTGTGAAATAGAACCCAGGTCGTTTGAAAGAGGTTCAGATCGTGTGAGATCAATTCCAACCCAAAAAAAAATGGAAATCAATCATGGAAAAAATAGTTCTTGGATATTTGATTCAGGTGCCACTGACACCATGACGTTTGAACCGTTGGACATACGCTCAATGATCCAACCTCAAAAAACCCAAATCCATACAGCAAACAACGGAACGATGCAAGTGAAAGGAGGAGGAGTAATTGAAATTTCACCAACTATGAAATTATCAAATTGTCTCTATGTTCCGTCATTATCACATAAATTGCTCTCAATTAGTCATATTACCAAAGAATTAAATTGCACGGTACTAATGCACCCTACTTTCTGCCTCCTACAGGATATCAGGACGGGTGTGATTATTGGACGTGGTACTGAGCGCCAGGGATTGTACTATGTGGATGAAGTGGCTCAACAGGGTACTGTGATGTTGGCACATGGAACCGAAAACCGGGAAGCCTGGCTATGGCATCGACGTTTGGGACACCCATCCAGTGGTTATTCACACCTTTTGTTTCCAAAACTCTTCCCTTCAAATGGAAAAACAGATTGTGAAACTTATCTTCGTGCTAAAAGCCATCGACAACCGTTTAAACCTAGCAATACGAAAGTTGCTTCACCTTTTTCCCTAATCCACTCTGATGTGTGGGGTCCTGCTCCTGTGATGGGGGGGCAGGGTCTTCGGTACTTTATACTATTCGTGGATGATTGCACTCGCATGACATGGGTATATTTTTTGAAAAACAAAGCCGAAGTTTACGAAAAATTTATCACGTTTTATGCTATGATTCAAACTCAATTCCAAACTCAAATCCAAATCCTTCGATCCGACAATGGGGGAGAATTTGTCAATACATCCATGAAACAATTCTTTAAAACCAAAGGATTAGTTCATCAAACCTCTTGTGCTCATACCCCTGAACAAAACGGTGTTTCCGAACGGAAAAAACCGTATTATTCTTGAAATGACTCGAGCTCTTTTAATTGAATCCCAGGTACCTAAATCTTTCTGGTCGGAGGCGGTTGCAACCTCTGTGTATCTTCTAGATCGGCTCCCCACAAAAGCTCTTAAATTTACGACTCCCTTAAATTGTCTATCTAAATCGGCCAGTATTCCCCATCCTCTTACACTTGAACCTCGAATCTTCGGGTGTACAACATTTGTTCATATACCCAAAACCAACCGAAACAAGCTTGGCCCATGTGCTGAGAAATGTGTATTTGTCGGCTATGGGATCAATCAAATAGGTTACCGATGTTATAATCCAACAACTCGTCAAATGTTCACCACAATGAATGTTGACTTTCTTGAAACAAAATACTTTTATAACACCCAACTCAGTGGTCAGGGGGAGAATGACAGTATAGACACTCTGAGCTGGTTAACCCAATTTCCCTCATCTGAAGAAGTAACAACAGAAAACCATCACAGTACTTCGAGTCCTTCAAACACAGCCATACAATCTGAGGAGCACAGTACCACTGAAGAAAGTCCATCCAACGTGATACCAGAGGTAAGAAATACTGAGAGCCTTGAATGTTCTACGCCTTATAACTATGAGACAACAGGGGAACACATAGAACCGACAACAACAGAGCATACAGAACATGTTGATCCAGATGTTGAACAAGTTGAACCAGTTGTTGAACAGGTTGCACCAGTCATTGAACAGGTTGAACCAGTTGTTGAACAGGTTGAACCAGTTGCAGCAGGGACAACCGGAAGGTATTCCCTCCCTCCAAGAGAAAATAGAGGAGTTCCTCCTAAGAGATACTCTCCAGAGAAGGTGACTCCAAGGTCTATGTACCATGTGGCAAACATTGTCACTGGAAACTTGTCTAAGGAAGCTAAAGTTTTTGCAGCTGCCTTGTGCTCTGAACAAATGCCATCTACAACACAAGAAGCCTTGAGATCTGAAGAATGGAAAAAGGCCATGGAGACCGAAATGGAAGCTCTCAAGAAGAATAACATGTGGGAGAAATGCGTCCTTCCTCCAGGAAAGAAACCGGTGGGATGTCGGTGGGTGTTTTCAGTCAAACACATACCTGATGGAACGATTGAAATATACAAAGCTCGGCTGGTTGCAAAAGGTTATACTCAGACTTATGGAATCGACTACTCTGAAACCTTCTCCCCAGTAGCCAAAATCGATACAATTAGAGTCCTGTTTTCTATAGCTGCCAATAAAGGTTGGCCTCTTCATCAATTTGATGTAAAAAATGCCTTTCTTCACGGGGAACTGAACAAGGAGGTCTATATGGACGCTCCACCAGGATTCAATTAGAATTTCAAGGCTGGAGAAACATGTCGGTTGAAGAAATCTCTGTATGGGCTTAAGCAGTCTCCTAGAGCTTGGTTTGGGAGGTTTACCCTTGCTATGAAGAAATATGGCTTCAAACAAAGCAACTCAGATCATACCCTATTTTTGAAACGTAGGGGCAGTCTTGTGACCTGCTTAATTATCTATGTTGATGACATGATTCTTATGGGAAACGATGAAGAGGAAATGTCAATGTTAAGAGATAAATTTTTTTCGGAATTCGAGATGAAAGATCTGGGAAGATTGAAGTACTTTCTTGGAATTGAAGTTCTAAGATCTAAACAAGGGATTTTTATCTGTCAAAGGAAATATGTCCTTGATCTGCTAGCTGAAACTGTGAAAACCCTCACTAAACCAGGTATCCGTACGACAATTAATAATTAATTACTACTTAATTACTGTGCTTGTTTGAAATTACTGATGAACTGCTACTTGATTTCTGATACATGCATATACCTGCATCATACTTTACTTACCGTCACTACATTATTTACATGCTGAACCTTAGTGACAAACATGATGCACAAAAAGCACAGTAGCACTATAAACGGATAACCTATTGAACATGCTGATAAAGCCAGCATCAGGCAGACACTGCCTCTAAGGCCTGTATGAGCCAGAAATATTTTACTACACTAGTGGTGAGTGTAGGGATACAAGGGTTGTAGAACTGCGTCTCTAGGAATAAGTTACAATGACTGGATGTGCCTAAAACGTGCTTTAAGCACAAAAACTCAGCACTTTAATAAACAATCCAGCTTTTAGCTAACTAATAAAGTGCCAAAACATGAGAAAAATGTTACTAGACACTTTCCAAAGTGTCGGGAATAAGTTGTGTCACTAAAAAGGGTATTAACGACACTTTAAAGCTTGTTTAACGCTTTAACGGATTACTATCCAACCGAACAACCGGACTATACCCGGAACATGAAAATATTGTTAATAACATTACTTATCTTTTTCTGAGCCAGTTAGGGTCCCTGAATACCCTAACACCCGCAATAAAGCACAACACACTACTAACCGGGTTAATCCCTAAACTTAACTAGATTAACCTAACTATTAACTAATGTTTAGTTGGATTTAAACCAAACTACCCCCCCCCCCCCTTTACAAACCGTCCCCAAGAGGGGGGACATCCTTTTGTCCTTCTTGATTATTTAATTACATTTGTTTAATATCAAAGTGACATGAAATCCAATGGTTAAAGAACTTAAGTTTGTCTATAAGAGCTAGAGATTACACACTTGATCATTCACCACTTAGCATTCACCAAACACTTCCTCTCTCTCTCTCTCAAAGGCTTCGGCCGAACACCCCCTATATCATTCCTCCACATTTCGATTTTGATCTTCACATTCCAAGTCCATACAAGCGTTAAGGATCGCGGATAAGAAGGCTTGGTGCATTCGGAAGGCGAAGGACCTCACTCTATTGCTTTTATCCTCTCATTTTGCATCTAGATTCTCCCCTAGCCTCGAGCTAGTAGTAAGTTGCTATAATCACCCTCTCGAACTATTTTGAAGTGGTTTAAATGATTTGTAACGGTTAAAACTCGTAAACATGCAAGTTGAAACATGAAAGTCTACTAAAAACACTAAAAGTGATGGTTAAAAGCTTGTTTGTTGTGTAAAACTTGTAGTATTTGATTTGTGTAGTTATTTGGACCCGATCTATGTTGTGGTAGCTCGGATCATCGTTTAACCCGGATTGGTCATGATCTTGGATCATGACATAAGGTTGTTTTGGAAGTAACAAGGGTCAAAGGATGAAACTCTACCACACACGAATCATGAACTTGTGTAAAAGCGATGTAGCTTGTGAAATAGTGTTTAAAACTAGTAGATCTACAGATCTACAAGCGGTATTTTCAAAGAACCAAGTATCAAAGAAATTATGTTTTCTAAAGACGGATCTTACACTAACAAAAAAAAAATGATTTTTAGAACACACAAGTGTGTAAACACTTGTGTAGCACAAAGTTTCGACAAAATAACTATTTTTGTAAAAGATGACGAGAAGTTGTAAAAACGGAATTTCTCTAAAAACGAGGTTTTTACAAAATCGGATGGATTTATATAGAGATCCGCTAAAAGTAATGGGATTTACTTCATAATATTAGAAAACCACAAGTTCATGTGATTTTTGCGACTTATATATATTTGTTGACTAGTTTGTTGTCTTGAACATTGTTTTGGTTAAATAAGGAAATTGTTGGGTTGATTTATAAAAGAAAATGATACGCTTGAGAGCGTGGCCACCTCCAGTTACAGAGGAAACTCTGGCGAAATTTTTCTAAAAACCTAACACTTAGAATTATTTTCACTATAAGTGTTAGAAATACTTCTCGACATGTTTTCAAAATATAAGTTTCGCCACGACTTTATTTACAAAATATCGGAGGAGGGATTTTCACAAAAATTAAACGTGATAAATATATTTAGTAAATATATATTTTTTTTCACAACGTTACTTGTCATTATTTGCGAAGATACATAAATATTATTTTTAGGGTAAAAATAATATTATCGAATGTTAACGAATCCAAAATAATACGAGCGCTTTCACGATAAATATATAAGTTACACCGGTAATTATTATTACCACTCGATCGTTAAAACGTAACTTACACATTTTAAGGAAATATTCATGAACTCGTATTTTTGTTAAAGTATTATTTTGGGGAAAATTATGTGTAATAGAAAATATAATATTTTTGAGAAGAATATTTATATTTGGGATTAGAAATATAATATATTTTAAGTGAGACTTAATAATATATTTCGAAATTATACGAACACACATGTATTAAATCCCCCATCCTTGGGAAGGAAAATGATTACCAAGTATACAGAATGTAAACACGAAATAGTTGTCTAACTATTTCCCGAAAACTTAAACCTTAAAGCTAAGGCACGGCCGTCCGTCTAATAGAGTTAGTACGTGTAGGTCGTCACACAGCTGCTTGATTTGGAGGTATACTTGGTAGAGACGCACCACTGTGAGTTCATGTCCCCATTTTCTCTTAACTGTTTTCAGTTTTCTAACTGCGGGGGTGAAATACATGTTACTACGATTACAAGTACTTTTTACATGGTATGGATAGCATAAGGAGGGTTATTACCTAGATCATGTGAATGGGTAGGCTATTATCGTAAGACCATTAATCCTTGTATAAGGACCGAGAGGCATGAGTGATAGATCTATCGGGTGTTGCGAGCCCCACACATGAGCCAGCGTGTGGCTGCATGTGGTGACTATGTCGTTCCGCCGGAAGGACCGGTATGAAATACGCGTTACAGGTTTGAGTGCTTCCTAGGCCATTTCACTTATTAATGTATTAGCTACACATTAATCGATCTCTTTTTCCTTATTTGCTACATACCAGGGTTTTTATACATACAAAGGTTTGTTTACTCACTTACACATGAACTCGCTCAACATTATTGTTGATTTTTCAACTTACATGTATTTCAGGGAATTAAAGATCTGGCGCGGTATGTTATGTTTTCCCGTTGCATATGGGTTCCGAGGTCACCCCGGTTTAGGAAATGTGACTTTTTCCTGGACGAGTCACAAATCTTAAACTGCGTTTTATTCATGTTGATGTTTATGTCTTTCAAAACAATGTTTTATGTTTTGGCGTTGTAGTCTCTAAGACAATGTTATGTTACTTCGGTTTTTAAAACTTAAATCTATGGATGATCTTGCATGGTTTTATTATCATATAGCTTTGTTATGATTAAGCTATGGTATTAAGAAGTCACACCAAATTAACCACGCTTCCGCAAAGCCAGGGTGTGACGGCTTGGTATCAGAGCTTTGATCATAGCGAACTAGGATTCCTTCTCGAGTCTAGACTATGATCACTTGGGCTCTCACGAAAACATTTTTACACTACATACCACTTAAGTCCAGATCCAAAACTTTTTACAAACAAATGTTGAGCACATTTATTTATTATTTATAGGCTCAGTCTGAGAGGCTGAGGCTCGGACTGGAAGACCGAGGCTCGGTCTAGGAGACCGAGGTAGTTGTCTAGTGGGACTAGGAAGAGCAGTCTGAGAGGCTGGGAGAATTTGGCTAGTGGGACTAGGAAGAGCAGTCTGAGAGGCTGGGAGGCTAGTGGGACTAGGAGAACTATTTGATTGCTTATTGGTGACTAATATGTTTATATGATTATATGATTATATGATTAATTGTTATACGTATGTGTGTTTGTGTTACAAACGTCATGCCTTCATCATGTACTAGAAAGATGGACACTACGAATCCCATGGCCATAGTATCAGACGACATAGTTTCATCGGAGCACGAGGTGTACATTTCCGATACTACCGGCACAGACGATGACGACTTTCAGCCCTTTGCGCTGCCTGATGTCGTAGCAGAGCCTGCTGATGGCCATCTTGTTGGGAATTTGCCACTCGCGGTGATCCCTGCTCCTGTGCCCTTGTCGCTTATCCCGTTGTTGATATGCCCCCCGACGTGGTCTCTGACGACGATAACGATCTATTAGAGGATGACCCATTTGAGGGCGAGGCCCTATTGCTGTTGGTGATAGCCTGCTGCTTGCTGACGCTCCTGCAAGAAGAGGCTCATGCCCATTCACCTGTCCCAGACCCATTTGAGTCTGTGGCGTCCGCATCTTTGCATACACAGGGAGTGCAACATCACTCACACGACGCCGACCCCGATATGGCGTCATCAGCTGCACCAGTTCCCGCACACAGCTTTGAGTTTGATCACGATATTGAGAATGATCCCATTTTTCCACCTGGTTTTGATCCAGACCATGACATGGAGTTCATACACTTAGACCAGGCCTTGGAGGATTCTGTAGTCCCTATCGACCCTATGTTTGTTGATCCAGCTGATTTTGAGATGGAGTTTGTTGATCCGGAGCCGACTGTGGCCCCTGAGCCAGGCATTACTCCTGACCCCGCATTGGAGCATGACCCTGTTCATGCCGATGAACCTGCTGTTGCTCCTTGATTGGTCATCTGCTTGGACGAGAGAAAATTGGGGTAACTGTGCAAGACAATTTATTATTACGGGGGCCCACGTAATAACGACTTGTAGTGCACAGAAATCCTGGTGGACTCTGCGGGTCAAGCTAATGAAAACCAATGTAGCAGGAAATAACTAAAACACGAATGACCAAGGCGTTGTAGCCTCGAATAAGCCAATTTGGCAAGCCTATGTGAAGGCTTAGAAATTATTTCCCCACTCATACATTAAGTATATTTACATGTGAAATTGGGTGATTACATGATGGCTTATGATGCTATATATCTCATAGACAATTGAAACGTTGTCAAACCCGCTTCATACCACTTCGACAGAAGAGAATGTCACCCAGACGTGACACAAACACCAGTACGTTGCCAAGGACAGAAGCCGAGCTGCAAGGACGCATCTCACAGGCAAATGCACGACATGAAGCCCTCCGCTCTAAGCACAGCGATGGCATTACTGGAAATAACCCTCCAACTGGCTGCACCTATAAGCAGTTCCTGAACTACAAGCCTTTGAACTTTGACAGAACAGGAGCCGCCGTTGCATTTGTTCGTTGGTCCGAAAAGATTGACTTCATTCTAAGAATGAGTAACGGTTCGCCCCAACAGAGTGTTACCTATACCTCGGGGTTATTTCTAGATGACACACTCTCATGATGGAACCTTCAGGTTCAGACCCTTGGCACAGATGCTGCTTATGCACTGAGTTGGGACAAGCTCAAAGGAATGATGGAGAAGAAATACAATTCTAGGGCTGGAATCCAGAAGCTTGAGGTGGAGTTCTGGAATTGAAAATGGACGGACCAGAGATTCCTGAATACGTCCGGCAATCTCATGACTTGTCTGGGGTCGTCCCCTACTTAGTCAAACCGGAGTTCAAAGGATTGAACGATTCATTTGGGGACTTGCACCCCGGATCAGGGGCATGGTTACTACCTCGAAGCCCTCAACCATTACAGAGGCTATCAATATGGGTGATTTATTTACAACATGAGATGTTATGTGTTGATATTACATACGTGCACTTTACTTACTATCACCTGACCAACGTGAACCATCTTTTAGAAGATGCCACCAAAACGCGATCCGCGCATGCCTGCCAACGAGGCAGGACTTCAAATCATCGCTGCCGCCATTGCACAGTACGCAACATCACAAGGAGGAACTAGCGGAAGTAATTCTAACAATAACTGCAATAACAATCCACCACATGGGTGCACTTACAAGCAGTTCCTAGACTGCAAGCCCGTAAACTTCGACGGCACTGTAGGTGTTGTTGCTTTTGTAAGATGGGCTGAGAAAACAGACTATGTTCTTCGAATGAGCAAGTGCGCTCCAGACCAGCAAGTGACTTACATTTCTGGGCTATTCCTGGACGGAGCCCTGTCCTGGTGGAATTTACAAGTTCAAACTCTTGGTGAAGCCGCTGCTTACGCGTTGACCTGGGCCGAGTTAAAAGAGCTTATGCGAAAGAAGTATTGTTCACGCGCTGAATTTCAAAGGTTGGAAACTGAGTTTTGGCATTTGAAGATGGAAGGTCCAAAAATTGCGGAATATGTTCAGAGGTTTCACGACCTGTCACATGTGGTACCTTATATGGTCACGCCAGAATTCAAGCGGATTGAGCGCTTCATTTGGAGTTTAGCTCCTCAAATCATTAGTATGATGACCTCTTCAAAACCGGCAACAATCACTGAGGCGATCGATCTAGGCGTAGCTCTCACTGAGGAGGCGATCCGCCTAAACAAGTTTTCTGATGTTGAGCAAAAGAAGAAGGAGACTCACGTCGAGTCGTCCGGGGGTAACAAAAGAAAATTCTCGAACTTTAAACAAGGCACTAGTGGTGTTGTTAAGAAAGGAGAGCCAAACGCGCCAGCTCAGGTTACAGCTGGTGGTGGAAAGAAAGGGAAGGGATATATGGGCACCCAGCCCAAGTGCAA
>JARYGA010012112.1:0-40564 GCA_030545235.1 Helianthus tuberosus
ATCCAGGATTTAGGATCCTTTTCAGGATACTCTGCTCCAGGATCCTGAATACCCGCTACTTCTTTATCCTGAGGATTCGTTGCAGGATACAAGATATGTAATATTGGTATTTGGGTCCCTTCTGGTATTCTGATCGATGATCCCAGGTTTGCTAAGGCATCTGCTTCAGCATTATCCTCCCTTGGTACCTGTTCAAGTGTAAAAACATCGAAATATCCTGCTAATTTTTTTGAGAATATCGAGGTATTCGATTAATTTCTCACCGTTGACTGCATAGGATCCATTAAAATGATTAGTAATTAACAAGGAGTCAACATATACTTGCAAATTCTTGATACTCATATTCTTAGCCAACTCTAATCCTGCAATTAAAGCCTCATACTCTGCTTCATTATTAGTAGCAGGTGTTTTGGTCAAAAAATACGATGAGGATAATGCAACCAAACTCTCTGTTACGGGGTATGATGCTTGAATTGGTTTATAGCAATAAGGATCACTATGAAAAATAAATAACAAGTGACACGAGGTTTATACGGGGAAAAAGCCCTTGATCAAGAGTTGAACTCCGGCACAAAAAACCCCGGGTGATGGAAACTACCGATCACCACCTCAAATTAAACAAATAATGTGTTACAACTTCGGATGATAGCGAGCTAAATACAAGGATCACTATAGTGTTATGTGTAAAAAGTGTACGAAATTGCTATGTGAATGAACGAGAGCTGTTGTGAGCGGTTGTAAGAGTGTGTGTAGCCAAAAAATAGCAAAAAGTGGTGTCTAATTAGCTCGCTACCCCATTTAAATCTAATAGAAATCTAAATAACAAACTATCCGCAAATGGTGCAAGTCCTCCACGACTCCACAACGTCCATTTCTGACCAAGCACGTGCGGAATAGACTTAGTATATTCTCCCGAAATATCGCCAAGACCAAGTCCCAATTGATATTCCTGCAAAACAGATACGAATTCAAAGTGAACAATCATTAGTATAAGGATCCTTAGGATGATCCATGATCCTGATCCTGAAGCACTTCTGAGGATCACTAACTGACACAGAAGTAAGGATCACCAAATAGGATAATATTTGAGGATCACGGGTCATTTAGAAATCCACCCCTAACAATTTCCCCCAAATATAAGGAGTTATATCGTAAATAAACGAGTTATATTTTTTCGATCTTATCCGCAACAAACTAACGGATAACTAGCCGTTGGAGACGGACTAGCCGTTGCAAACCTGACGTCACTGAAGTGACAATCCTGTAAATCATCATTATAAATAGGAGTTAGAGATAGGATCAATATGCATTTAAATCCGAAGAAACTCCCTTTAAATTCTCAGTCGAAGATCAATCAGGTATCTCTTCTCTTATTTCTCCTTCTCTTACTCTGTTTTTCTTTCTTTACCAACATCAATGATGCTCCGGTCCTCCCCCGCCAAGGATCACCAGAAGGATAGCCCCTTGAAGAGTCAAGGGATTATCAAAGACTCAATACATGAGAGGTGTTGCTTTAACGATGCTCAAATAGATAAGATTCGTCACTGCTTTCCGGCGAATGCCTTTTTCAAACCCTTCGATCCCACTATTCTGAGCGACTTTGTTTCTGAAACATGGGTTGCCTTTCCAGTTACTCCATTCACCATAGGATACACCTATCCTTTTCCAGACTTTACACAATCCTTCTTTTCCCTTACCGGCATCTCTTACATCCAAGCTATGCCGATGATTTGGAGGGTCTTGTATACCCTGGAGAGGATCATAGAGCAGGAAGGGATTGATTTAGGAATGTCAGAGCTGACACAGATGTATGATCTCACGACGTTTGGATCACATCGATATCTGTTTAAGCGAAAACCCGGCGAAGAACACCCCATTTTTAAAGCCACCAAGAATGACACAAATTGGAAACGACGCTTCTTCTTTGTCAGGAGGGATACCATTCCAAACGGAAAGCATTTACCCAGGAAGTGGTCCACCAATAGTAGGACAGAGGATCCTGAGAAGGATCATCAGGTAATCTGGCTCTTGTGAAAGGATCACTAACCCCTTTTTGTCTTGTGTTATGCAGCTATTTCTGTTTCGCACCTCATCACAACACCCGCAACCAAGGATAGGCTTGCTGCTTTTTGGAAGCTTGATCCTGAAATAAGGTCATTCAAGATAGACACCCAAGACTCACAAGAAGTATCCTCAGGTTCCATCACCATGTCAAGTAAGTATCCTGCTTTTTGTATAGTTGAATATTAAAATAAATAGTTATATTGAAATAGGATAAGGATACTTATCTTGCTTTAAATGTGTAGGTGCCGGAAAATCTTCCAAGCCTGCCTCCCAATTCAACACGACCGACCTTGATGTTGTTCGATCCAGGAAGAAGAGGGCCACTACCAGTCCTAGCATCTCCATTCCCAAGGCACCCACTAAAGGAAGGGGTGGCAAGAAGAGGAAAACTTCTGACACAGAGGACCTACAAGGCCTACCACTGATCCGCCACCAGTTCCTTGAATACTTCAATGACGTGAGGATCATCAATTTTGCCTAGGTATCCTACTCATTTGAGGATCATCTGATCTTGAATTGCTTTGTCTTTTTCTTTGCAGAAATTTGCTGAGATTGAAGAGTATGTGGGAAGCGTCGAGGAGCAGGATAAGAAGATTGCTGACCTTTAACAAGTTGCAGTACTTAAGGATCTCAAGATTGCTGATCTTGAAAAGGCCCTTCAAGATGCCAAGACTAAGACGGCTAAAATCCTGATCGACATTGACTATGAGAAGCATGATCTCATAGAAGGTGCAAAGGTCTCTACTGCCATCACAATGTACCAGACAAAACTAAAGATGGCCCAGGAAGCTCAAGATCCTAACTTCGACAGAAGCAGTTGGGATGTTGAGGGCTGGAAAGCGAGGTTGGCTGATCTTGAAGATGATGAAGAGGCTGAGGAGGTTTTGGCGATCGAGGCTGGAGGCAGTGGGAAGGATCAGGTTAAGGATACCGAAGCTGGAGGGGACGAGGATGCAGCGAAGGTGTAGGCTGCACAATTGGGCGATGATGGACATTCCTAGACGTAGCCGGAGCCCAATTTTTAAATTTGGTAGTAGTTTTTTGTGGTTGTGATGTTTTTAAAACAATGATGGTTTGTAATAACTAAACAATAGCTATTAGGGTTAAGGATCATGAATGATCCTTTGGACAATAGGTAGGATTACAACTGGTGGAGGGATCCTCTTTTTGGGGGATGAAGCCATTGTGATCCTGCCATCTTTTTAATTCCTGCACTACCAAGACCTTTAGACAATGGACACCCTTTACCTACCCCAGCGGACGGGCCACGTATTGCTGGTAGATGCTCGGGGTAGGTAATTTTGACAACCTTTGATGGTTAAACTTTTGTTAATAAAATAACCTTAATCTTTTTTGGCTTATCTTGTGTTGATATCCTTGTTGTTGTTTTATTTTTCAATTGTTTTGATTTACACTTGTCTGAGTAAGAAAAGTTGAACAACTTAGATAAAAAACTTAGGATATAATGCAGGATCAAATATCCTATAGTTGAAAAATTCCAAAAAGTGGTATATTTTAAGGATCATGAGTTCAGTTGTCAAAGTATTAGGGTTATTCAAATAATCAATGAATAAAATCAAAATAGTTAAGGATCATACCTGAGGATCCAAGTTAGGATCCTAACTCTTAATATTATTATAACCAGGATAATCACAGAACAAACCTTAGTAAAAGGTAAGGATCAAGGATCCTTGGTTGTTTAACTTTGAAAACCTGAAATAAAACATAACTTGGGACTAAGCCATTACAAGATAAAGGTTAGCAACCGAGGACAAGCCCAAAGGATAACTGGGGACAAGCCCAAGGATCGTGTGTTAACTGGAGTATGGCCCTAACTGGCGACTATCCAAACTTAGTGGCATGAAAATGCCAAAACCTTAGCTAACGTGAAAACGCTAGAAACCTTAAGAACGGATGTATGGTACGTCTACCATTATACGTAGGATCCTAGGTATAGCCAGTACATTGGAATTATCAGCCCCTAAAACGAGTACTGGTCCCACTGCCATGAACTATACCAGGATCATCGTGCGCTACTGGCGAAACTGGGGTTAAACCCAAACAACTGGGGTCAAACCCAAGTAACTGGTTGCTTGTGTGGATAATCATGCTTTTGCTAAGAGTACCTGAACCTTCAAAACTCAAAATCTCGTGAAATGGGGATAAAGGATGCAAGATCCTTATCCTTATGTGAGAAAGTAAGGAAATGAAATAGTTTAAGATTAGAATGTTACCAAAAATGAGGATCATCTGCGCTTTAAGGATCCTTTAAGGATGTTTATCATGTGAGGATCATGGATCCTTATCACATGAAATATCTCTTCAAATGGACAGCATTCCAGGCTCTTGGTAGTAAGTCACCTTCCATTGTTAGCAATCGATATGCCCCCTTTCCTGCCTCAGCTTCAATCAAGTAAGGGCCTTCCCATTTTGGTGCCAACTTTCCATAAGCAGGATTGGTGGTATTCTGAAATGCTTTCCTTAGTACCATATCACAAACTTGGAATTTCCTGATCCTAACATTTTTGTTGTAGGAACCGGCCATTCTTTGCTGATAACTGGCCATCCTTATCCTTGCCAAATCTCTTATTTCTTCTATGGTATCCAGGTCTTGAACCAAGTTCTCATCATTTTCCTCAGGATCACGAATACTGGTTCTAGCAGTTGGAACCACCATTTCTGTAGGGATCACTGATTCTGCCCCAAATACCAAAGAGAATGGAGTTTGGCCTGTAGCATTCTTAGGAGTTGTCCTATCAGCCCAAAGCACATAAGGTAATTCTTCTGCCCATTTCCCCTTCTTGGATCCAATCTTCTTCTTCAAATTATTGATGATGATCTTATTAGAGGATTCTGCCTGACCATTAGCTTGTGGGTGGACTGGTGTTGATGTTATCATCTTAATCCCCCAGCTGTCACAAAAGTTAGTGGTTCTGCCCCCAATGAATTGGGAACCATTATTACATATAATTTCAGAAGGAATACCGAATCTAGTTATAATATTTCTTTTAATGAAGGATATAACTTCCTTTTCTCTGACTTGGGTAAAAGCTTCAGCCTCTATCCACTTGGAGAAGTAATCAGTCATAGCAAGCATGAATACTTTTCCACCAGGTGCCTTAGGGAGCTTACCAACTATATCCATACCCCATCTCATAAATGGCCAAGAGGAGGATATAGGATGCAAAAATTCAGCTGGTTGATGAAGGATATTGCTGTGTCTCTGACAAGGATCACATCTCTTAGTATACTCCACAGCATCTCTCTTCTTAGTTGGCCAGTAGTATCCTGTCCTCAGGATCCTTGAGAATAACGCCCTGCCCCCAGTGTGGTTTCCACAATCTCCTTCATGGAAGTCTTTTAAAACTTCTTGGATTTCAGGATCCTCAATGCATCTTAAGTATGGTCCTGCAAGAGATCGTCTATATAATATATTATTTAAAATTGTGAATTGAGATACCTTAATTTTGAAAGCCCTAGGGTTTTCTCCTGTAGGAATCTCTCCATGTTGTAAGTATCTCATGATTGGGAGGATCCATGATCCTGAATGGGATTGATTATCATCGCTAGGGGTGATTGCAGAATCCTCTCCTATCTCCATAGTCACATGATCCTCGATAGCCGGGGTCAGGATATGGATAATAGGGATCTTGATATCCTCCGGGATCTTCAAGGATGATCCTAAATTGGCTAGTGCATCTGCCTCTGCATTCTCTTCCCTTGGTACCTGTGTCAAACTAAAGGATACAAAAGAGAGTGCCAATTCTTTGACTAACTCCAGATATTTGATTAGCTTTTCCCCTTTAACAACATAGGATCCATTAAAGTGATTAGTGATTAACAAAGAATCTACATGTACCTCAAGATACCTGATCCTCATATGCTTAGCAATTTGCAAGCCAGCTATCAAGGCTTCGTATTCAGCCTCATTGTTAGTGGTTTGGAACTCACAAGCTATAGAGTGGGGTATTATGTCCCCCTGTGGCGATTTTAGTAGTATTCCAAGCCCTGTTCCCTTGATGTTTGAGGATCCATCAGTGTAGAGTATCCAAGGATCCTTGGTCTCTTCTAGCTGCTGGACTTCTAATTCAGCTTCCTTTTGTAAATCACTACTGAAATCTGCCACAAAGTCAGCTAATGCTTGGGATTTAATGGCTGTCCTGGGCTCATATCTTATATCATATGCACTAAGCTTCACTGCCCACTTAGCCATCCTTCCTGACATTTCAGGTTTCCTGAGGACATTCTTGATTGGAAAATTAGTTTTAACGATAATAACATGAGTTTCAAAATAATGTCTTAATTTGGTAGATGCCATAATTAATGCAAGGATAAGTTTTTCTAAGTGTGAATACCTGGATTCAGCATCAAGTAAACTCTTACTTACATAATAGACAGGATGTTGTGTACCTTCGTGATCCTTAACAAGGACGGCACTTACTGCTTTTGAGGATACCGCAAGATATAAGGATAACACATCTGCTTTTTCTGGTTTCATCAAAGCCGGGGCCGAGGATAGGTAATCCTTAAGAGCTCTTAAGGCACTTTCATGCTTCTCAGTCCACTCGAATTTCTTGTTCTTCCTTAGGATATCATAGAATTCCTTGCACTTTTCTGAGGATTTGGATATGAATCTGTTTAAAGCTGCAATCCTGCCTGTTAATCTTTGAACATCCTTAGCATTGGTAGGGGACTTGATGTTCACTATTGCTTTGATTTGTTCTGGACTGGCTTCAATGCCTCTCTTTGTCACCATATATCCTAAGAATTTACCTGCTTTAACACCAAAGTGACATTTTGAAGGATTAAGCTTCATATTGTATTTATCAAGGATATTGAATGCTTCCTCCAAATCTCTTAGGTGATCCTCGGCCGTTATTGATTTTACCACCATATCGTCTATGTAAACCTCCATAGTTTGTCCAATCTGATCCTTGAACATCATATTCACTAGCCTTTGATAAGTTTCACCTGCATTTCTTAGTCCGAATGGCATAGCAATATAGCAGTATATACCAGTTGGAGTCATGAAGGCTGTATCCTCTTGATCGGATGGTTCCATTTGGATTTGTTGAAATCCAGATGAAGCATCCATAAAAGTTAACAGTTCATGACCCGCAGTTGCATCCACCATGGAGTCAATGTGGGGTAATGGGAAAGGATCCTTGGGACATGCCTTATTTAAATCGGTAAAATCGACACATACCCTCCACTTTCCGTTTTTCTTTTGAACAACAACCACATTGGCCAACCATCTTGGATACTTGACCTCTCTAATCATACCTGTTAGGGGAGGATTTTCTAACAATTAGTGATCCTTATTTGTTATCCTAATTAATGATCCTTACTTCTGTGACAGATAGTGATCCTCAGAAGAGCTTCAGGATCAGGATCATGGATCACTTTAAGGATCCTCGTACTGACGATTGTTTGTGTTTTGTATTACTTCGCAGGAGTAACAAGCTTGACTTGGTCTTGGCAACGGTACTAAGGAATATTCCACGAGTATTTCGCACACGTTTGACTGGAAATGGACGTTATAGAGAATGTGGAAGCTTGGCACGAAAGTCAGATAGTTAGTTATTGTAGTTAACTTCTATTTTTAAAGGAGTGACGAGCTAGAATTAGAACACTTAGCCATTTTCAGCTACACACACTCTCGTATAATCGCTCTCTTGAAGCTCTCGACAAACACTCATTAGTTTTCACTCACTTTTACACATTTCACGATAGTGATCCTTGTACCTAGCTCGTTACTATCCGAAGTTGTAAACATTTCTTGATTTATTTGAGCTTGGTGATCGGTAGTTTCCATCACCCGGGGTTTTTTGTGCCGGAGATCAACTCTTGATCAAGGGCTTTTTCCCCGTATAAATCCTTGTGTCATTTGTGCAATTTACATTAAAGTGATCCTTGTCATTGTTCTACATTATAAGCATCATACCCCGTAACAGAGAGTTTGGTTGCATTATCCTCATTAGATTTTTTGACCAAAACAGTTTGGCACCCACCGTGGGGCAATTGGTGCTTCACTCTTAGAAAAATTCGTATTTCTGTGCTCATTTCAGTTCACTACAACCAAGCAAATGGCTTCCTCAGCGAAGAATGCTTCAAATTTGATGCCCTCATTCACTTCTTCACAAGGCGTTCCCCCTTGCCTCCACCACCTTCTGGATCCCAGAAGAATGCTGAGAATGCTGCGAAGAAACCAACTCCTATTTTCTCAAAACCTCCAACTTCTTCTGCTTCTTACACTCCCACTACTAGTGACATGTTTACTTTGATTTTGCAGATGAAGGATCAGATACGGCAACAGGATAAGACCAATGAAAGGATTCTCAAAGAAATCGGAGATCTCAAGAAGCAAAAGAATACGGCAGAGGATCATTCCCCACTGGTGCCAAAATCTTTGAATTTTGATACTCCGGTGATTTCTTCTCAGCCATCAGTGGTTCCAGATGTTCAATATGTGGGTGGACTGAAAGGAGTGCACTACGGAACAACAACAGTGACCCAGGCACCGGGTTCCTATTTCCAGCCAGCGGGATCCTATCCTCAGCATATGGGATCCCTCACGAATTCAGGAGGATATTCAGGAGCGCAGCAAATCCAAGGATCCTCCTTTGTTCCAGGATCATCCCAGGTTCAAGGATCCTCCTTTGTTCCAGGATCATCCCAGGTTCAAGGATCCTCCTTTGTTCCAGGATCATCCCAGGTTCAAGGATCCTCCTTTGTTCCAGGATCGTCCCAGTTTCAGGGATCCTTCCAGATGCCGGGATCCTTGAGGAGTTTGCAAACAGGAAGTTCAGATGTCCATCAGGGAGATTTTATTCCAATGCAGACCAATGCTTCTACTGGTCCCTCGATCATTCCAGAGCCCCAACAATATGGATTAACATCCATTCTTCCTAATTTGAATCCAATGGGAGGTAACACTTTAAATAATTCTTATACTACTAACCATGGTCTTATGCAGGATCCAGGTATCAATCATGCCATGGCCAGAGAATTGCAAAAGCTAAAGGATATGATATCAAGTGTTCCAGGAGTGGTCAAACCTATTCCAGAGATTGCAGATGGGAGCCACAAGATATCTCGTTTTGCACCACCAATCTGTGATGCTGAGATACCCAAGAGGTTCCATGTGCCAACAATGAAGCTGTATGATGGTTCGACGGATCCTGAAGAACACATAGCACAATACAGGGAGAGGATGGAGATCAATCCAATCCCAGAAAGGTTAAAGGAAGCATGCCTGTGCAAGGGATTCGGATCCACTCTTACTGGATCAGCTCTCAAATGGCTGCTAAGTCTTCCCCCCTACTCTATTACCTCATTTGCTAATCTAGTTAACCTGTTTAATAATAAGTTTTCTTGTAGTAGAAAATTTGAACGATTAACTAGTGATCTATATAGGATAACCCAGGGTCATAATGAATCATTAAGGGATTACATTACCAAATTCATTAGACATTCCCAACTTAGATATAGCCACGGCTGTTGAGGCCTTTAAAATGGGATTGCTTAGGGATTCGTCGTTCTATGATGATCTTGTTATGACACCATGCAGGAACTTAGATGAGGTAAGAACCCGAGCACTTAGGTTCATTCGGCTAGAGGATGACAAGAGGATCCAGGAGAGGTTAGCAGGATCCTCAAAGCAAGATAAGCAAGGATCCTCATTCAGGAACGACAAGTTCAGATCCTACAACAGATCTGATAACCAGAACGTGCATTCTGTTGATCAAGAAGAGGATGATGAGGATTATCCTCCAATTTCTGAATATTCTTTTTCTGTTGATAATAATGAACTAATCCTTGCGATGCAGAATCTAGGTGATAAAGCTAGATGGCCCAGAAAAAATGATAGGCCAGTTGCAACTAAGGATAAATCAAAGTGGTGTGCATACCATGAAGATTTTGGGCATCTCACAGAAGAATGCATTGCACTAAGAAAGGAAATTGGATACTTGTTGAGCAAGGGGCATCTAAAAGAATTGTTGGGAAGAAAAAAGTCAAGGACTCAGGATCCTGAAAGGATCCCTGAGAAGGCTCCAGCCCCTCCAGCAGACGCACAAGTAATAAACTTTATTTCTGGAGGATCAGACATTTGTGGCACATCCTTCTCAGCAGCTAAAAGGCATGCAAAGGAAACTAAAATGGATAATGGAGAAAGACCTGTTCGAACATCAAGTGTCTCCGAAGGAAAAGTCATAACCTTTGATGAGGATGATCGTGTTGATATCCAGGATCCTCATCACGATGGCTTAGTTATTACTCTTTTCATTTCTAACCATTTTGTCCGCAGGATCCTTATAGACGGAGGAAGTTCAGTGAACATTATCCAGCTTGATGTTCTAAAGAAGATGAGTATCCCTGAATCAGATATTATACCAAGATCCTCCGTGCTCGTGGGATTTAGTGGCGAAACTAAGAATACCCTGGGGGACATTAAACTCCCAATATACATCGAAGGCCTACACTCATAACAAAAATTTTGTGTTATTGACTGTTTATCTTGTTGTAATGTTATCCTTGGCAGGCCCTGGATACACGATATGAAGGCAGTCCCATCTACCTACCATCAATGTGTGAAGCTCCCTAGTCCTTGGGGAATAGTGAAGATTGATAGTGATCAGCAGGAGGCTAAGAATTGCTATACTTCATCGATGAAACCAGCCTCGAAGTCAAGGGAGCAATAGCAATCAAAGTATCCTCCAAGGGATGTCTTGGAGGCAAGAGAGCAGGATGTGGTAGAAGTCCTCATGGATCCTGATGATCCTGAATCCAAAATCTATATCGGATCAGGGATCCTTGGCAATATGAAGGAAGACCTTATATCCTTCCTCAAAAGGAGAAAGACTACCTTTGCATGGAAACACGAAGACATGACTGGTATATCTAAAGATGTAATCACTCACAAACTTGGCATTGATAGGTCCTTCAAACCAATCCATCAAAGGAGAAGGAAGTTTGCACCGGAAAGGAATGCCATTATCCAAGAAGAGGTAGAGAAATTGCTCCGGGAAGGTATGATTAGAGAGGTCAAGTATCCAAGATGGTTGGCCAATGTGGTTGTTGTTCAAAAGAAAAACGGAAAGTGGAGGGTATGTGTCGATTTCACCGATTTAAATAAGGCATGTCCCAAGGATCCTTTCCCATTACCCCACATTGACTCCATGGTGGATGCAACTGCGGGTCATGAACTGTTAACTTTTATGGATGCTTCATCTGGATTTCAACAAATCCAAATGGAACCATCCGACCAAGAGGATACAGCCTTCATGACTCCAACTGGTATATACTGCTATATTGCTATGCCGTTTGGACTAAGAAATGCAGGTGCAACATATCAAAGGCTGGTGAATATGATGTTCAAGGATCAGATTGGACAAACTATGGAGGTTTACATAGATGATATGGTGGTAAAATCCATAAAAGCTGAGGATCACCTAAGGGACTTGGAGGAAGCATTCGATATCCCTGACAAATATAACATGAAACTTAATCCTTCAAAATGTCACTTTGGTGTTAAAGCAGGTAAATTCTTAGGATATATGGTGACGAAGAGAGGCATTGAAGCTAGCCTGGAACAAATCAAAGCAATAGTGAACATCAAATCTCCGGCCAATGCTAAGGATGTTCAAAGGCTAACAGGCAGGATAGCAGCTTTGAACAGATTTATATCCAAATCCTCAGAGAAGTGTAAAGAATTCTATGATATCCTAAGGAAGAACAAGAAATTTGAGTGGACTGAGAAGCATGAAAATGCTTTAAGAGCCCTGAAAGATTACCTATCCTCAGCCCCGGCCTTGATTAAACCAGAAAAAGGCGATGTGCTATCCTTGTATCTTGCCGTATCCTCAAAAGCAGTAAGTGCGGTCCTTG
Organism: Helianthus tuberosus; assembly: GCA_030545235.1. NCBI lineage: Eukaryota > Viridiplantae > Streptophyta > Magnoliopsida > Asterales > Asteraceae > Helianthus > Helianthus tuberosus. The sequence continues at coordinate 11,953 of JARYGA010012112.1, forward strand.
TTAAGGATCATGAAGGTACACAACATCCTGTCTATTATGTAAGTAAAAGTTTACTTGATACCGAATCCAGGTATTCACACCTTGAAAAGCTTATTCTTGCATTAATTATGGCATCTACTAAGTTGAGACATTATTTTGAAACTCATGTTATTGTTGTTAAAACTAATTTTCCAATTAAGAATGTCCTCAGGAAGCCAGAGATGTCAGGAAGGATGGCTAAGTGGGCAGTGAAGCTAAGTGCATATGATATAAGATATGAGCCTAGGACAGCCATCAAATCCCAAGCATTAGCTGACTTTGTGGCTGATTTCAGTAGTGATTTACAAAAAGAAGCTGAGTTAGAAGTCCAGCAGCTAGAGGAGACCAAGGATCCTTGGATACTCTATACTGATGGATCCTCAAATGTCAAAGGCACAGGGCTGGGAATACTACTAAAATCGCCACAGGGGGACATAATACCCCACTCTATAGCTTGTGAGTTTCAAACCACTAACAATGAGGCTGAATATGAAGCCTTAATTGCTGGTTTGCAAATTGCAAAGCATATGGGGATCAGGTATCTTGAGGTACATGTAGATTCATTGTTAATTACAAACCACTTTAATGGATCCTATGCTGTTAAAGGTGAAAAGCTAACCAAATATTTAAAGATAGTCAAAAATTTGGCACTCTCCTTTGTTTCCTTTAGTTTGACTCAGGTACCAAGGGAAGAAAATACAGAAGCTGATGCATTGGCTAACTTAGGATCATCTTTGAAGATCCCTGAGGATATCAGGATCCCTATTATCCATATCCTGACCCCGGCTATCGAGGATCATGCGGCTATGGAGATATGAAATGATTCTGCAATTATCCTTAGTGAGGATACTCAATCCCATTCAGGATCAGGATCATGGATCTCACCAATTATGAGATACTTACAACATGGAGAGATTCCTACAGGAGAAAACCCTAGGGCTTTCAAATCCAAGGTATCTCAATTCACAATTTTAAATAATATGTTGTATAGACGATCTCTTGCAGGACCATACTTGAGATGCATTGAGGATCCTGAAATCCAAGAAGTTTTAAAAGACTTCCATGAAGGAGATTGTGGAAACCACACTGGGGGCAGGGCATTATTCTCAAGGATCCTGAGGACAGGATACTACTGGCCAACCATGAAAAGAGATGCTGTGGACTATGCTAAGAGATGTGATCCTTGTCAGAGATACAGCAATATCCTTCATCAACCAGCTGAATTATTGCATCCTATATCCTCCTCTTGGCCATTTATGATATGGGGTATAGATATAGTTGGTAAGCTCCCTAAGGCACCTGGTGGAAAAGTGTTCATGCTCGCTATGACTGATTACTTCTCCAAGTGGATAGAGGCTGAAGCTTTTGCCCAAGTCAGAGAAAAGGAAGTTATATCCTTCATTAAAAGAAATATTATAACTAGATTTGGAATTCCTTCTGAAATTATATGTGATAATGGTTCCCAATTTATTGGGGGCAGAACCACTAACTTTTGTGACAGCTGGGGGATTAAGATGATAACATCAACACCAGTCCACCCACAAGCTAATGGTCAAGCAGAATCATCCAACAAGATCATCATCAACAATTTGAAGAAGAAGCTTGGATCCAAGAAAGGGAAATGGGCAGAAGAACTACCCTATGTGCTTTGGGCTGATAGGACAACCCCTAAGAATGCTACTGGTCAAACGCCATTCTCTTTGGTATTCGGGGCAGAATCAGTGATCCCAACAGAAATGGTGGTTCCAACTGCTAGAACAAGTACTCGTGATCCTGAAGAAAATGATGAGAACTTGGCTCAAGACCTGGATACTATTGAAGAAATCAGGGATATGGCTAGGATAAGGATGGCCAGTTATCAACAAAGAATGGCTGGTGCTTACAACAAAAATGTCAGGATCAGGAAGTTTCAAATTGGAGATATGGTGTTGAGGAAAGCATTTCAGAATACCACCAATCCTGCTGACGGAAAATTGGCTCCAAAATGGGAAGGCCCTTATTTGATTGAAGCTGAAGCAGGAAAGGGGGCATATAGATTGCTAACCATGGAAGGTGATTTGCTACCAAGAGCTTGGAATGCTGTCCACTTGAAGAAATATTTCATGTGAGCAGGATCCTCATGGTACAGATGATCCTTACGATAGGGATATCCTTAAAGGATCCTTAAAGTATCGGTGATCCTTACTTTGGTAATATCATAATCTTAGACTATTTCATTTCTTTATTTTCTCATATAAGGATAAGGATCATGTGTCCTCTATCCATCCCTCACGTGATTTTAAGTTTTGAAAGTTCAGGTATCCTTTGCATAACATCGGTTATCTGCAGAAGCAATCCGTTCCTTGGGTTTAACCCCAGTTATTAGGGCTTGACCCCAGTTCCGCCTGTAGCGCATGTTGATCCTGGTATAGTTCAAGGCAGTGGGACCAGTACTCGCTTTAGGGGCTGATAATTCCATTGTACTGGCTATACCTAGGATCCTACGTATAATGGTAGACGTACCATACATCCGTTCCTAAGGTTTCTAACGTTTTCACGTTAGCTAAGGTTTTGGCATCTTCATGTCACTAAGTTTGGATAGTCGCCAGTTAGGGCCATACTCCAGTTTACATACGATTCTTGGGCTTGTCCCCAGTTATCCTTGGGCTTGTCCCCAGTTATCCTTGGGCTTGTCCCCAGTTGCTAACTCTTATCTTATGTTGGCTTAGTCCCAAGTTATGATCTATTTCAGGTCCTTGAAGATAAGCAACTAGGGATCCTTGATCCTTACTTCTCTCTAAGGTTTATCTTATAGTTATCCTTATTATGGTTAGGATCCTAACTTGGACCCTCAGGTATGATCCTTAACTGTTTTTAATTATATTCATTATTTATTTGAATAACCCTTAAAATTTGACAACTAGACTTGTGATCCTTAAAACATATTGCTTTTTGGGATTCTTTAACTATAGGATATTTGATCATGGATCATGTCCTTAATATTTTCAATATAACTTATTCAAAATTGCTTATTCAATAAATATACATCAACGCAATTGAGAACTAAAGAATCAAAAAGGATAACAACACAAGATAAGCGACAAAAGATTAAGGTTTTATTTATTAACAAAGGATTAACCCTTAAAAGGTTGTCAAAATTACCTACCCGAGCATCTACCAGCAAAACGTGGCCCGTTCGCTGGGGTAGGTAAAGGGTGTCCATGATAATAAGTTCAAGAGTAGTGCAGGAATATAAAGGCGGCAGGATCACAATGGCTTCATCCCCCAAACAGAGGATCCCTCTACCATTTGCAATCCTGCCTATTGTCCAAAGGATCATACATGATCCTTAATCCTAAAAACTATTGTTCAGTACAAACCATTAAATTGTTCAACATCACAACCACAAAAAACTACTACCAAATTTAAAAATTGGGCTCCGGCTGCGTCTAGGAATGTCCATCATCGCCCAATTGTGCAGCCTACACCTTTGCTGCATCCTCTTCCCCTCCAGCTGCGGTATCCTTCACCAGATCCTTCCCACTACTTCCAGCCTCGATCGCCAAAACCTCCTCAGCCTCCTCATCATCCTCAAGATCGGCCAACCTTGCTTTCCAGCCCTCAACGTCCCAGCTGCTTCTATCGAAGTTAGGATCTTGAGCTTCCTGGGCCATCTTTAATTTTGTCTGATACATTGTGATGGCAGCAGAGACCTTAGTATTTTCTATGAGATCATGCTTCTCATAGTCAAGGTCAATCAGAAGTTTAGCCGTCTTAGTCTTGGCATCTTGGAGTTCCTTCTGAAGGTCGGCGATTGCAAGGTCCTTAAGCACTGCAACCTGTTGGAGGTCAGCAATCTTCTTGTCCTGCTCCTCGACGTTCCCCACGTAGTCCTCAATCTCAGCAAATTTCTGCAAAGAAAAGGACAAAGTAGTTCAAGATCAGGTGATCCTCATACGAGTAGGATACCTAGGCAGAATTGGTGATCCTTACATCATTGAAGTATTCAAGGAACTGGTGGCGGATCAGTGGTAGGCCTTGGAGGTCCTCAGTGTCAGAAGTTTTCCTCTTCTTGCCACCCTTTCCTTTAGTGAGTGCCTTGGGAATGGAGATGCTAGGACTGGTAGTGGCCCTCTTCTTCCTGGATCGAACAACATCAAGGTCAGCCGTGTTGAACTGGGATACAGGCTTGGCAGATTTTCTGGCACCTACACATTCAAAGCAAGATAAGTGGCCTAATCCTATTTCAATTTAATTATTCTAATATTCAAACTATAAATCAAGTTGGATACTTACTTGACATGGTGATGGAACCTGAGGATACTTCTTGTGAGTCTTGGGTGTCTATCTTAAATGTCCTTATTTCAGGATCAAGCTTCCAAAAAGCAGCAAGCCTATCCTTGGTTGCGGGTATTGTGATGATGTGTGAAACAGAAATAGCTGCATAACACAAGACAGAAAGGGGTTAGTGATCCTTATACAAAAACAAGACTACCTGGTGATCCTTCTCAGGATCCTCTGGCCTACCATGGGTGGACCATGTCCTTGGTAGATCCTTTCCTTTTAGAATGGTATCCCTCCTGACAAAGAAGAAGCGACGTTTCCAATTTGTGTCGTTCTTGGTGACTTTAAGAAGGGGGTGTTCTCCGCCGGGTTTTCGTTTGAACAAATAACGATGAGAACCAAAGGTATTAAGACCATACAATTGTGTCAGCTCTGACATTCCTAAATCAATGCCTTCCTGCTCGATGATCCTGTCTAGGGTATACAAAACCCTCCAAATCATCGGCATGGCTTGGATGTAAGAAATGCCGGTAAGGGAAAAGAAGGATTGTGTAAATTCTGGGAAAGGATAGGTGTACCCTATGGCAAATGGAGTAACTGGAAAGGCAACCCATGTTTCTGAAACATAGTCGCTCAGAATAGTAGGATCGAAGGGTTTGAAAAAGGCACTCGCCGGAAAGCAGTGACGAATTTTGTCTATCTGAGCATCGTTAAAACAACACCTCTCATGTATCGAGTCTTTGATGATCCCTTGACTCTTCAAGGGACTATCCTTCTGGTGATCCATGGCGGGGGAGGACCGGAGCATCATACTTGAAGAGATGATAGAAAGAAAGAAAAACAGAGTAAGAGAAGGGAAGATAAGAGAAGAGATACCTGATAGATCTTCGACCAAGAATTTAAAGGGAGTTTCTTTGAATTTAAATGCAATCGTTCCTATCTCTATCTCCTATTTATAATCATGATTATGCAGGGTTGTCACTTCTGTGACGTCACGGTTGCAACGGATAGTTCAACAATAACGGCTATATTTACGATAGTTAGTTGCGGATAAGATCAGGAAAACATAACTCGCTCATTTTACATATCACTCCTTATATTTTGGGGGCAATTGTTAGGGTAGGATTTTCTAACAATTAGTGATCCTTATTCGTTATCCTAATTAATGATCCTTACTTCTGTGACAGATAGTGATCCTCAGAAGAGCTTCAGGATCAGGATCATGGATCACTTTAAGGATCCTCGTACTGACGATTGTTTGTGTTTTGTATTACTTCGTGTTAGGGGAGGATTTTCTAACAATTAGTGATCCTTACTTGTTATCCTTATTAATGATCCTTACTTCTGTGACAGATAGTGATCCTCAGAAGAGCTCCAGGATCAGGATCACGGATCACCTTAAGGATCCTCATACTAACGATTGTTTGTTTGATTTTTGTATTACTTCGCAGGAGTAATAAGCATGAATTGGTCTTGGCAACGGTAATAAGGAATATTCCACGGGCATTTCGCACACGATTGACCAAAAATGGACGTTGTGGAGAACGTGGGAGCTTGGCACAAAAGTCGGATAGTTAGTTATTGTAGTTAACTTCTATTTTAAAAGGGGTAACGAGCTAGAATTAGAACACTTAGCAATTTTCAGCTACACACACTCTCATATACTCGCACACTTGAAGCTCTCGACGAACATTCATTCGTTTTCACTCATTTTTACACATTTCACGATAGTGATCCTTGTACCTAGCTCATTACTATCCGAAGTTGTAAACATTTATTCATTTATTTGAGTTTGGTGATCGGTAGTTTCCATCACCCGGGGTTTTTTGTGCCGGAGATCAACTCTTGATCAAGGGCTTTTTCCCCGTATAAATCCTTGTGTCGTTTGTGCAATTTACATTGAAGTGATCCTTGTCATTGTTCTACATTATTAGCATCATACCCCATAACAGAGAGTTTGGTTGCAATATCCTCATCAGATTTTTTGACCAAAACAGTTTGGCGCCCACCGTGGGGCAATTGGTGCTTCATCCTTAGAAAAATTCGCGTTTTTGTGCTCATTTCAGTTCACTACAACCGAGCAAATGGCTTCCTCAGGGAAGAATGCTTCAAATTTGATGCCCTCATTCACTTCTTCACAAGGCGTTCCCCCTTTGCCTCCACCACCTTCTGGATCCCAGAAGAATGCTGAGAATGCTGCGAAGAAACCAACTCCCATTTTCTCAAAACCTCCAACTTCTTCTGCTTCTTACACTCCCACTACTAGTGACATGTTTACTTTGATTTTGCAGATGAAGGATCAGATACGGCAACAGGATAAGACCAATGAAAGGATTCTCAAAGAAATCGGAGATCTCAAGAAACAAAAGAAAACGGCAGAGGATCATTCCCCACTGGTGCCAAAATCTTTGAATTTTGATACTCCGGTGATTACTTCCCAGCCATCAGTGGTTCCAGATGTTCAATATATGGGTGGACCAAAAGGAGTGCACTACGGAACAACAACAGTGACCCAGGCATCAGGTTCATATTTCCAGCCAGCGGGATCCTATCCTCAGCATATGGGATCCCTCACGAATTCAGGAGGATATTCAGGAGCGCAGTAGGTTCAAGGATCCTCATTTGTTCCAGGATCATCCCAGGTTCAAGGATCCTCCTTCGTTCCAGGATTATCCCAGGTTCAAGGATCCTCCTTTGTTCCAGGATCGTCCCAGTTTCCGGGATCCTTCCAGATGCCAGGATCCTTGAGGAGTTTGCAAACAGGAAGTTCAGATGTCCATCAGGGAGATTTTATTCCAATGCAGACCAATGCTTCTACTGGTCCCTCGATCATTCCAGAGCCCCAACAATACGGATTAACATCCAATCTTCCTAATCTGAATCCAATGGGAGGTAACACTTTTAATAATTCTTATACTACTAACCATGGTCTTATGCAGGATCCAGGTATCAATCATGCCATGGCTAGAGAATTTCAAAAGCTAAAGGATATGATATCAAGTGTTCCAGGAGTGGTCAAACCTATCCCAGAGATTGCTGATGGGAGCCACAAGATATCTCATTTTGCACCACCAATCTGTGATGCTGAGATACCCAAGAGGTTCCATGTGCCAACAATGAAGCTGTATGATGGTTCGACGGATCCTGAAGAACACATAGCACAATACAGGGAGAGGATGGAGATCAATCCAATTCCAGAGAGGTTAAAGGAAGCATGCCTGTGCAAGGGATTCGGATCCACTCTTACAGGATCAGCTCTCAAATGGCTGCTAAGTCTTCCTCCCTATTCTATTACCTCATTTGCTAATCTAGTTAACTTGTTTAATAATCAGTTTTCTTGTAGTAGAAAATTTGAACGATTAACTAGTGATCTATATAGGATAACCCAGGGTCATAATGAATCATTAAGGGATTACATTACCAAATTCAGTAAAGAATCCTTAGACATTCCCAACTTAGATATAGCTACGGCTGTTGAGGCCTTTAAAATGGGATTGCTTAGGGATTCGTCGTTCTATGATGATCTTGTTATGACACCATGCAGGAACTTAGATGAGGTAAGAACACGAGCACTTAGTTTCATTCGGCTAGAGGACGACAAGAGGATCCAGGAGAGGTTAGCAGGATCCTCAAAGCAGGATAAGCAAGGATCCTTATTCAGGAACAACAAGTTCAGATCCTACAACAGATCTGATAACCAGAACGTGCATTCTGTTGATCAAGAAGAGGATGATGAGGATTATCCTCCAATTTCTGAATACTGTTTTTGTGTTGATAACAATGAACTAATTCTTGCGATGCAAAACCTAGGTGATAAAGCTAGATGGCCGAGAAAAAATGATAGGCCAGCTGCAACTAAGGATAAATCAAAGTGGTGTGCATACCATGAAGATTTTGGGCATCTCACAGAAGAATGCATTGCACTAAGAAAGGAAATTGGATACTTGTTGAGCAAGGGGCATTTAAAAGAATTGTTGGGAAGAAAAAAGTCAAGGACTCAGGATCCTGAAAGGATCCCTGAGAAGGCTCCAGCCCCTCCAGCAGATGCACAAGTAATAAACTTTATTTCTGGAGGATCAGACATTTGCGGCACATCCTTCTCAGCAGCTAAAAGGCATGCAAAGGAAACTAAAATGGATAATGGAGAAAGACCTGTTCGAACATCAAGTGTCTCCGAAGGAAAAGTCATAACCTTTGATGAGGATGATCGTGTTGATATCCAGGATCCTCATCACGATGGTTTAGTTATTACTCTTTTCATTTCTAACCATTTTGTCCGCAGGATCCTTATAGACGGAGGAAGCTCAGTGAACATTATCCAGCTTGATGTTCTAAAGAAGATGGGTATTCCTGAATCGGACATCATACCAAGATCCTCCGTGCTCGTGGGATTTAGTGGCGAAACTAAGAATACCCTGGGGGACATTAAACTCCCAATATACATTGAAGGCCTACACTCTTATAAAAAATTTTGTGTTATTGACTGTTTATCTTGTTGTAATGTTATCCTTGGCAGGCCTTGGATACACGATATGAAAGCAGTCCCATCTACTTACCATCAATGTGTGAAGCTCCCTAGTCCTTGGGGAATAGTGAAGATTGATAGTGATCAGCAGGAGGCTAAGAATTGCTACACTTCATCGATGAAACCAGCCTCGAAGTCAAGGGAGCAATAGCAATCAAGGTATCCTCCAAGGGATGTCTTGGAGGCAAGAGAGCAGGATGTGGTAGAAATCCTCATGGATCCTGATGATCCTGAATCCAAAATCTATATCGGATCAGGGATCCTTGGCGAAATGAAAGAAGACCTCGTATCCTTCCTCAAAAGGAGAAAGACTACCTTTGCATGGAAACACGAAGACATGACTGGTATATCCAAAGATGTAATCACTCACAAACTCGGGATTGACAGATCCTTCAAACCAATCCATCAAAGGAGAAGAAAGTTTGCACCGGAAAGGAATGCCATTATCCAGGAAGAGGTAGAGAAATTGCTCCGGGCAGGTATGATTAGGGAGGTCAAGTATCCAAGATGGTTGGCCAATGTGGTTGTTGTTCAAAAGAAAAACGGAAAGTGGAGGGTATGTGTCGATTTTACCGATTTAAATAAGGCATGTCCCAAGGATCCTTTCCCATTACCCCACATTGACTCCATGGTGGATGCAACTGCGGGTCATGAACTGTTAACTTTTATGGATGCTTCATCTGGATTCCAACAAATCCAAATGGAACCATCCGACCAAGAGGATACAGCCTTCATGACTCCAACTGGTATATACTGCTATATTGCTATGCCGTTCGGACTAAGAAATGCAGGTGCAACATATCAAAGGCTGGTGAATATGATGTTCAAGGATCAGATTGGACAAACTATGGAGGTTTACATAGATGATATGGTGGTAAAATCCATAAAAGCTGAGGATCACCTAAGGGACTTGGAGGAAGCATTCGATATCCTTGACAAATATAACATGAAACTTAATCCTTCAAAATGTCACTTTGGTGTTAAAGCAGGTAAATTCTTAGGATATATGGTGACAAAGAGAGGCATTGAAGCTAGCCCGGAACAAATCAAAGCAATAGTGAACATCAAATCTCCGGCCAATGCTAAGGATGTTCAAAGGCTAACAGGCAGGATAGCAGCTTTGAACAGATTTATATCCAAATCCTCAGAGAAGTGCAAAGAATTCTATGATATCCTAAGGAAGAACAAGAAATTTGAGTGGACTGAGAAGCATGAAAATGCTTTAAGAGCCCTCAAAGATTACCTATCCTCAGCCCCGGCTTTGATGAAACCAGAAAAAGGCGACGTGCTATCCTTGTATCTTGCAGTATCCTCAAAAGCAGTAAGTGCGGTCCTTGTTAAGGATCATGAAGGTACACAACATCCTGTCTATTATGTAAGTAAAAGTTTACTTGATGCCGAATCCAGGTATTCACACCTTGAAAAGCTTATTCTTGCATTAATTATGGCATCTACTAAGTTAAGACATTATTTTGAAACTCATGTTATTGTTGTTAAAACTAATTTTCCAATTAAGAATGTCCTCAGGAAACCAGAGATGTCAAGAAGGATGGCTAAGTGGGCAGTGAAGTTGAGTGCATATGATATAAGATATGAGCCTAGGACAACCATCAAATCCCAAGCATTAGCTGACTTTGTGGCTGATTTCAGTAGTGATTTACAAAAAGAAGCTGAGTTAGAAGTCCAGCAGCTAGAGGAGACCAAGGATCCTTGGATACTCTATACTGATGGATCCTCAAATGTCAAAGGCACAGGGCTTGGAATACTACTAAAATCGCCACAGGGGGACATAATACCCCACTCTATAGCTTGTGAGTTCCAAACCACTAACAATGAGGCTGAATATGAAGCCCTAATTGCTGGTTTGCAAATTGCTAAGCATATGGGGATCAGGTATCTTGAGGTACATGTAGATTCATTGTTAATTACAAACCACTTTAATGGATCCTACGCTGTTAAAGGTGAAAAGCTAACCAAATATTTAAAGATAGTCAAAAGCTTGGCACTCTCTTTTGTTTCCTTTAGTTTGACGCAGGTACCAAGGGAAGAAAATACAGAGGCTGATGCATTGGCTAACTTGGGATCATCCTTGAAGATCCCGGAGGATATCAAGATCCCTATTATCCATATCCTGACCCCGGCTATCGAGGATCACGAGGCTATGGAGATAGGAAATGATTCTGCAATTATCCTTTGTGAGGATACTCAATCTCATTCAGGATCATGGATCTCACCAATTATGAGATACTTACAACATGGAGAGATTCCTACAGGAGAAAACCCTAGGGCTTTCAAATCTAAGGTATCTCAATTCACAATTTTAAATAGTATGTTGTATAGACGATCTCTTGCAGGACCATACTTGAGATGCATTGAGGATCCTGAAATCCAAGAAGTTTTAAAAGACTTCCAAGAAGGAGATTGTGGAAGCCACACTGGGGGCAGGGCGTTATTCTCAAGGATCCTGAGGACAGGATACTACTGGCCAACCATGAAGAGAGATGCTGTGGAGTATGCTAAGAGATGTGATCCTTGTCAGAGACACAGCAATATCCTTCATCAACCAGCTGAATTATTGCATCCTATATCCTCCTCTTGGCCATTTATGAGATGGGGTATGGATATAGTTGGTAAGCTCCCTAAGGCACCTGGTGGAAAAATATTCATGTTAGCTATGATTGATTACTTCTCCAAGTGGATAGAGGCTGAAGCTTTTGCCCAAGTCAGAGAAAAGGAAGTTATATCCTTCATTAAAAGAAATATTATAACTAGATTTGGAATTCCTTCAGAGATTATATGTGATAATGGTTCCCAATTTATTGGGGGCAGAACCACTAACTTTTGTGACAGCTGGGGGATTAAGATGATAACATCAACACTAGTCCACCCACAAGCTAATGGTCAGGCAGAATCATCCAACAAGATCATCATCAACAATTTGAAGAAGAAGCTTGGATCCAAGAAAGGGAAATGGGCAGAAGAACTACCCTATGTGCTTTGGGCTGATAGGACAACCCCTAAGAATGCTACTGGTCAAACGCCATTCTCTTTGGTATTTGGGGCAGAATCAGTGATCCCAACAGAAATGGTGGTTCCAACTGCTAGAACAAGTACCCGTGATCCTGAGGAGAATGATGAGAACTTGGCTCAAGACCTGGATACTATTGAAGAAATCAGGGATATGGCTAGGATAAGGATGGCCAGTTATCAGCAAAGAATGGCTGGTGCTTACAACAAAAATGTCAGGATCAGGAGGTTTCAAGTTGGAGATATGGTATTAAGGAAAGCATTTCAGAATACCACCAATCCTGCTGATGGAAAATTGGCTCCAAAATGGGAAGGCCCTTATTTGATTGAAGCTGAAGCAGGAAAGGGGGCATATAGATTGCTAACCATGGAAGGTGATTTACTACCAAGAGCTTGGAATGCTGTCTACTTGAAGAAATATTTCATGTGAGCAGGATCCTCATGGCATAGATGATCCTCACGAGAGGAATATCCTTAAAGGATCCTTAAAGTATCAGTGGTCCTTACTTAGGTAATATTCTAAACTTGAACTATTTCATTTATATATTTTCTCATATAAGGATAAGGATCATGTGTCCTTCATCCATCTCTCACGTGAGTTTAAGCTTTGAAAGTTCAGGTACCCTTAGCATAACATTGGTTATCCACAGAAGCAATCCGTTCCTTGGGTTTAACCCCAGTTATTTGGGCTTGACCCCAGTTCCGCCTGTAGCGCATGATGATCCTGGTATAGTTCAAGGCAGTGGGACCAGTACTCGCTTTAGGGGCTGATAATTCCATTGTACTGGCTATGCCTAGGATCCTACGTATAATGGTAGACGTACCATACATCCGTTCCTAAGGTTTCTAACGTTTTCACGTTAGCTAAGGTTTTGGCATTTTCATGTCACTAAGTTTGGATAGTCGCCAGTTAGGGCCATACTCCAGTTTACATACAATCCTTGGGCTTGTCCCCAGTTATCCTTGGGCTCGTCCCCAGTTATCTTTGGGCTTGTCCCCAGTTATCCTTGGGCTTGTCCCCAGTTGCTAACTCTTTTCTTATGTTGGCTTAGTCCCAAGTTATGCTCTATTTCAGGTTCTTGAAGATAGGCAACTAGGGATCCTTGATCCTTACTTTATTCTAAGATTTATCTTATAGTTATCCTTATTATGGTTAGGATCCTAACTTGGATCCTCAGGTATGATCCTTAACTATTAATAATTCTATTTATTATTTATTTGAATAACCCTTATACTTGACAACTGAACTTGTGATTCTTAAACCATATCACTTTTTAGAACTTATCGGTTATGGGATATGTGAACCTTGATCATATCCTAAACTTTTTGGATATCTTTTTTATTTTTTCAAGGCTTGATAAGTATAAACAGAATGAACATTACAACAATTGGAAAGTAAGATATTAAAAAGGATAACAACACAAGATAAGCGACAAAAGGGTAAGATTTTATTTATTAACAAAAGACTAACCCTCAAAAGGTTGTCAAAATTACCTACCCGAGCATCTACCAGCAAAACGTGGCCCGTCCGCTGGGGTAGGTAAAGGGTGTCCATGATAATAAGTTCAAAAGTAGTGCAGGAATATAAAGGCGGCAGGATCACAATGGCTTCATCCCCCAAACAGAGGATCCCTCCACCAATTGCAATCCTGCCTATTGTCCAAAGGATCATACATGATCCTTAATCCTAAAAAACTATTGTTCAAGTACAAACCATCAAATTGTTCGACATCACAACCACAAAAGACCTACTACCAAATTTAAAAATTGGGCTCCGGCTGCGTCTAAGAATGTCCATCATCGCCCAATCATGCAGCCTAAACCTTCGCTGCATTACCACCTCCAGCACCACTTGTTTCACCACCTTCACCCTTGCCTCCAGCTTCAATCGTCAGGATCTCTTCAACCTCCTCAGCCTCTTCATCGTCCAGTTCAGCTAGCCTTGCCTTCCAGCCTTCAACATCCCAGGTGCTCTTGTCAAAAGCAGGATCCTGAGCTTCCAAGGCCATTTGCAGCTTGGTCTTGTACATTGTTATGGCGGCAGAGACTTTGGCGTCTTCGGTGATCTCACGCTTCTCATAGTCAACATTGATCAGCACCTTGGTCGTCTCCTGTTTGGCATTCCGGACTTCCTTCTGAAGATCAGCAATTGCAAGGTCCTTAAGCACTGCAACCTGCTGAAGGTCGACAATCTTCCTATCATGATCCTCAACGTGGCCAACATAATCCTCAATCTCAGAGAATTTCTGCAAAAAGGATAAAAGATAAGGTCAGGACTAAGTGATCCTCAAATCAGCAGGATATATCAGCAGGATATGTCAACAGGATATGCGAGCAGAGACAGTGATCCTTACCTCATTGAAGTACTCGAGGAATTGGTGGCGGATCAGAGGCAGACCCTGCAGATCCTCAGCTTTAGAGGCTTTTCTCTTCTTGATTGCCTTCCCTTTGAGGGGTGCCTTGGGGACCGAAGCTGTCGGACTGGTAGGAGCTTTTCTCTTGGAGGATCTGACAGTAGTGAGATCAGTGACATTGAACTTAGAAGCAGACTTGGTGGATTTTCCAGCACCTACACAACCAAAACAAGATAAGTATCTTTTCTTAATTTATATTTTACTCTTTATTTAAATTTTAAACAAGGATACTTACTTAACATCGTGACAGAGCCTGAGGATACCTCCTGTGAATCTTGGGTTGTTGTCTTGAAAGATCTTATCTCAGGATCAAGTTTCTTGAAAGCAAGGAGCCTCTCCTTAGCAGCAGGGGACAATCTGAGGTGTGAGACGGTGATAGCTGCATAACAAGAAAGCAAAAATATAAGTGATCCTTACATCAAAAGAAAGTTTCTGGTGATCCTTCTCAGGATCCACCACCCTACCATGGGTAGCCCATTTCTTGGGTAGATCCTTTCCATCCTCAATAGAATCTCTCTTGATAAAAAAGAAACGCCGCTTCCAATTAGCATCGTTCTTGGTGGCTTTGAAGATCGGGTGTTCCTCACCGGGTTTACGTTTAAACAAATAGCGATGAGAACCAAAGGTAGTAAGATCATACAGCTCTCCCAGCTCTGACATTCCTAGGTCTATCCCTTCTTGCTCGATGATCCTTTCAAGGGTGTACAAAACCCTCCAAATCATCGGCATGGCTTGAATATAAGAGATGCCGGTTAGGGAAAAGAAAGATTGGGTGAAGGCTGGAAAAGGATATGTATAGCCTATGGTGAACGGAGTAACGGGGAAAGCAACCCACTTGTCGGAGATATGATCACTCAGGGTCCAAAGGTCTAAACTCGGTGTTCGCCGGGAAGCAGTGGCGGATCCTATCGATCTGAGCATCATTGAAACAGCAGCGTTCTTTAATGGAATCTTTGATGATCCCCTGGCTTTTCGGAGGGCTGTTCTTCGGGTGATCCTTGGCTG
Source organism: Helianthus tuberosus (assembly GCA_030545235.1). Taxonomy (NCBI): domain Eukaryota; kingdom Viridiplantae; phylum Streptophyta; class Magnoliopsida; order Asterales; family Asteraceae; genus Helianthus; species Helianthus tuberosus. The sequence goes on from JARYGA010012112.1 coordinate 27,205, forward strand.
GGGAATCTCGGAGCAACATCTTTGATGCGATGATGGAAAGAGATGAAAACAGAGCAAGAGAGGAAAGAAGATGAAGAGAGAGAGTACCTGATTGTCTTCGGAATGCAGTTATAAAGGGAGTCTCTCTGAAAATTTAAATGCATTTGATCCTATCTCTATCTCCTATTTATAATCATGATCGTGCAGGGTTGTCACTTCTGTGACGTCACGATTGCAACGGATAGTTCAACAATAACGGCTATATTTACGATAGTTAGTTGCGGATAAGATCAGGAAAACATAACTCGCTCATTTTACATATCACTCCTTATATTTTGGGGGCAATTGTTAGGGGAGGATTTTCTAACAATTAGTGATCCTTACTTGTTATCCTAATTAATGATCCTTACTTCTGTGACAGATAGTGATCCTCAGAAGAGCTTCAGGATCAGGATCACGGATCACCTTAAGGATCCTCATACTAACGATTGTTTGTTTGATTTTTGTATTACTTCGCAGGAGTAATAAGCATGACTTGGTCTTGGCAACGGTACTAAGGAATATTCCACGGGCATTTCGCACACTATTGACCAAAAATGGACGTTGTGGAGAACGTGGGAGCTTGGCACAAAAGTCGGATAGTTAGTTATTGTAGTTAACTTCTATTTTAAAAGGGGTAACGAGCTAGAATTAGAACACTTAGCCATTTTCAGCTACACACACTCTCATATACTCGCACACTTGAAGCTCTCGACGAACATTCATTCGTTTTCACTCATTTTTACACATTTCATGATAGTGATCCTTGCACCTAGCTCGTTACTATCCGAAGTTGTAAACATTTATTCATTTATTTGAGCTTGGTGATCGGTAGTTTCCATCACCCGGGGTTTTTTTGTGCCGGAGATCACTCTTGATCAAGGGCTTTTCCCCGTATAAATCCTTGTGTCGTTTGTGCAATTTACATTGAAGTGATCCTTGTCATTGTTCTACATTATTAGCATCATACCCCATAACAGAGAGTTTGGTTGCAATATCCTCATCAGATTTTTTGACCAAAACACTTCGCAGGAGTAACAAGCTTGACTTGGTCTTGGAAACGGTACTAAGGAATATTCCACGAGTATTTCGCACACGTTTGACTGGAAATGGACGTTATGGAGAATGTGGAAGCTTGGCACGAAAGTCGGATAGTTAGTTATTGTAGTTAACTTCTATTTTTAAAGGAGTGACGAGCTAGAATTAGAACACTTAGCCATTTTCAGCTACACACACTCTCGTATAATCGCTCTCTTGAAGCTCTCGACGAACACTCATTAGTTTTCACTCACTTTTACACATTTCACGATAGTGATCCTTGTACCTAGCTCGTTACTATCCGAAGTTGTAAACATTTCTTGATTTATTTGAGCTTGGTGATCGGTAGTTTCCATCACCCGGGGTTTTTTGTGCCGGAGATCAACTCTTGATCAAGGGCTTTTTCCCCGTATAAATCCTTGTGTCATTTGTGCAATTTACATTAAAGTGATCCTTGTCATTGTTCTACATTATAAGCATCATACCCCGTAACAGAGAGTTTGGTTGCATTATCCTCATCAGATTTTTTGACCAAAACAATACCTGCTCGGAGTAATTTCGCTACCTCCTCCTGGATAATGGCATTTCTTTCTGGTGAAAATTTCCTTCTCCTCTGATGGATTGGTTTGAAGGACCTATCGATGCCAAGTTTGTGAATGATTACATCTTTAGATATGCCTGTCATGTCTTCGTGTTTCCATGCAAAGGTAGTCTTTCTCCTTTTGAGGAAGGATATGAGGTCTTCTTTCATTTCGCCAAGGATCCCTGATCCTATATAAACTATAGATTCAGGATCATCAGGATCCATAAGGATTTCTACTATATCCTGTTCTCTTGCCTCCAAGACATCCCTTGGAGGACACTTTGATTGCTATTGCTCCCTAGACTTTGATGCTGGTTTCATTGATGAGGTGTAGCAGTTCTTAGCCTCTTGCTGATCACTATCAATTTTCACTATTCCCCAAGGACTAGGAAGCTTCACACATTGATGATAAGTGGATGGGACTGCCTTCATATCGTGTATCCAAGGCCTGCCAAGGATCACATTACAACAAGATAAACAGTCAATAACACAAAACTTTTGGTAAGAATGTAGGCCTTCGATATAGATTGGGAGTTTAATGTCCCCCAGAGTATTCTTAGTCTCGCCACTGAATCCCACGAGCACAGAGGATCTTGGTATGATGTCGGATTCAGGGATGTTCATCTTCTTGAGAACATCAAGCTGGATAATGTTCACAGAGCTTCCTCCATCTATAAGGATCCTGCGAACAAAATGGTTAGAAATAAAAAGAGTGATAACCAAACCATCATGATGAGGATCCTGGATGTCAACACGATCATCCTCATCGAAAGTTATAACTTTTCCTTCGGAGACACTGGATGTTCGGATGGGTCTATCTCCATTATCCATCTTGGTTTCCTTCGCATGTCTCTTGGCTGCAGAGAAGGATGTTCCACAAATGTCTGATCCTCCAGATATAAAGTTTATAATTTGTGCATCTGCTGGAGGGGCTGGAGCTTTCTCTGGGATCCTTTCAGGATCCTGAGTCCTTGACTTCTTTCTCCCCAATAATTCTTTTAAGTGCCCCTTGCTCAACAAGTATCAAATTTCTTTTCTCAATGCGATGCATTCTTCTGTGAGATGCCCAAAATCTTCATGGTATGCACACCACTTGGACTTATCTTTAGTTGCAGCTGGTCTATCATTTTTTCTGGGCCATCTAGCTTTATCACCTAAATTCTGCATCGCAAGGATTAGTTCATTGTTATCAACAGAAAAACTATATTCAGAGATTGGAGGATAATCCTCATCATCTTCTTCTTGTTCAACAGCATGCACATTCTGGTTATCAGATTTATTATAGGATCTGAACTTGTTGTTCTTGAATGAGGATCCTTGCTTTTCTTGCTTTGAGGATCCTGCTAACCTCTCCTGGATCCTTTTGTCATCCTCTAGCCGGATGAACCTAAGGGCCCGGGTCCTTACCTCATCTAGGTTCCTGCATGGTGTCATAACAAGATCATCATAGAATAACGAATCCCTAAGCAGTCCCATTTTAAAGGCTTCAACAGCCGTAGCTATATCCAGGTTAGGAATATCTAAGGATTCTTTACTAAATTTAGTGATGTAATCCCTTAATGATTCATTATGACCCTGGGTTATCCTATATAGATCACTAGTTAAACGCTCAAATTTCCTACTATAAGAAAATTGGTTATTAAATAGGTTAACTAGATTAGCAAATGAGGTAATAGAGTAAGGAGGAAGACTTAGCAGCCATTTAAGAGCCGATCCAGTAAGAGTGGATCCAAATCCCTTGCACAGACACGCTTCCTTTAACCTTTCTGGGATGGGGTTGATCTCCATCCTTTCCCTGTATTGAGCTATGTGTTCCTCAGGATCCGTTGAACCATCATATAACTTCATGGTAGGTACATGGAACCTCTTGGGTATCTCAGCATCACAGATTGGTGGTGCAAAACGAGATATCTTGTGGCTCCCATCTGCAATCTCTGGGATAGGCTTGACCACTCCTGGGACACTTGATATCATGTCCTTTAACTTTTGTAATTCTTTGGCCATGGCATGATTGATACCTGTATCCTGCATAAGGCCATGGTTAGTAGTATAAGAATTATTAAAAGTGTTACCTCCCATTGGATTCAAATTAGGAAGAGTGGACGTTAATCCATATTGTTGGGGCTCTGGAATGGCCGATGGACCAGTAGAAGCAACGGTTTGCATTGGAATGAAATCTCCCTGATGGATGTCGGAACTTCCTGATTGCAAACTCCTTAAGGATCCCGGAATCGGGAAGGATCCTTGAAACTGTGAGTATCCTTGGACCTGGGAGGATCCTGGAACATAGGAGGATCCTTGAACTTGGGAGGATCCTTGAACATAGAAGGATCCTTGAACTTGGTAGGATCCTTGAACATAGGAGGATCCTTGAACCTGGGAGGATCCTTGAACCTGGGAAGATCCTTGAACCTGGGAGGATCCTTGAACCTGGGAGGATCCGTGAAATGGCCAGCACCCTTGAATCTGCTGCGCTCCCGAGTATCCTCCTGAGCTTGCAAAGGATCCTATATGCTGAGGATGGGATCCTGATGGTTGAAAGTGTAACCCTGAAGCCTGAGTCATTGCTGATGACCCGTAATGCACTCCTTTTGGTCCTCCAACATATTGAACGTCTGGAACCACTGAAGGCTGAGAAGTTATAACCGGAGTATCAAAATTCAAAGATCTGGGCATTAGTGGGGAATGATCCTCTGCCGATCTCTTTTGTTTCTTGATGTCTCCAATTTCTCTAAGGATCCTTTCATTGGTCTTGTCCTGCTGCTGGATATGCTCCTTCATCTGCAAAATCAGAGTAAACAAGTCACTAGTAGTAGGAGTATAAGAAGCAGAAGAAGTTGGAGGTTTTGAGAAAATGGGAGTTGGTTTCTTCTCGGCATTTTTCTGAGGTCCAGAAGGTGGTGGAGGCAAAGGTGGAATGCCCTGGGATGAGTTGACTGCAGACATCGCACTGGAGGTATTCTTTGATGATGAAGCCATCTGCTCGTATGCAATGAACCGGAATGATCATAAAGATAAGAATTTCTTAGAAATGAAGCACCAATTGCCCCACGGTGGGCGCCAAACTGTTTTGGTCAAAAAATCTGATGAGGATAATGCAACCAAACTCTCTGTTACGGGGTATGATGCTTGAATTGGTTTATAGCAATTAGGATCACTATGAAAAATAAATAACAAGTGACACAAGGTTTATACGGGGAAAAAGCCCTTGATCAAGAGTTGATCTCCGGCACAAAAAACCCCGGGTGATGGAAACTACCGATCACCAACTCAAATTAAACAAATAATGTGTTACAACTTCGGATGATAGCGAGCTAAATACAAGGATCACTATAGTGTTCTGTGTAAAAAGTGTACGAAATTGCTATGTGAATGAACGAGAGCTGTTGTGAGCGGTTGTAAGAGTGTGTGTAGCCAAAAAATAGCAAAAAGTGGTGTCTAATTAGCTCGCTACCCCATTTAAATCTAATAGAAATCTAAATAACAAACTATCCGCAAATGGTGCAAGTCCTCCACGACTCCACAACGTCCATTTCTGACCAAGCACGTGCGGAATAGACTTAGTATATTCTCCAGAAATATCGCCAAGACCAAGTCCCAATTGATATTCCTGCAAAACAGTTACGAATTCAAAGTGAACAATCATTAGTATAAGGATCCTTAGGATGATCCATGATCCTGATCCTGAAGCACTTCTGAGGATCACTAACTGACACAGAAGTAAGGATCACCAAATAGGATAATATTTGAGGATCACGGGTCATTTAGAAATCCACCCCTAACAGCAGGGAACTCACACCTAATAGCCTGGGGTAATATGTCCCCCTGTGGCGATTTTAGTAGTATTCCCAATCCTACTCCTCTTACATTAGATGCACCATCAGTATATAACGTCCAGGATCCTGAAGATTCTCCTAACTGTTGGACTTCTAAGTCTACCTCATCCTGAATGTCACTACTGAAATCAGCCACAAAGTCAGCTAAAGCCTGAGAGTTTATGGCAATTCTAGGTTCATATATTAAATCATAAGCACTCAACTTCACTGACCACTTGGCCATCCTGCCTGACATCTCTGGTTTCCTAAGCACATTTTTGACAGGATAATTTGTTTTAACATGAATCCTATGTGTCTCAAAGTAATGTCTAAGCTTCGTTGATGTCATAACTAATGCTAGTATCAATTTTTCTAAATGAGAATATCTAGTTTCAGCATTTAACAAACTTTTACTAACATAATAAACAGGATATTGCTGACCTTCATGATCCTTTACAAGGACGGCACTTACAGCATTCCTTGATACTGCGAGGTATAGGGATAGTGGTTCACCATTCTCAGGCTTCATCAGTAGAGGTGCAGTTGAAAGATATTGCTTCAAATCCTGCAGGGCTGCTTCATGCTTCTCACCCCATTCAAATTTCTTGTTCTTCTTCAGGATATCATAAAACTCTTTGCATTTCTCTGAGGATCTTGAAATAAATCTGTTTAATGTTGCCACTCTCCCTGTTAATCGTTGAACATCTTTCATATTTGAGGGTGATTTAATATCCAAGATGGCTTTAATCTGCTCCGGGCTCGCCTCTATTCCTCTTTTGGTCACCATATATCCTAGAAATTTTCCTGCCCCCACTCCGAAATGACAATTAGCAGGATTTAGCTTCATGTTATATTGGTCCAGGATATAAAATGCTCCTTTAATATCCTGGAGGTGATCCTGGGCTTTCTTTGATTTTACCACCATATCGTCAATGTATACCTCCATGGTGTCCCCCAGCTTGTCTTTAAACATCATATTTACCAATCTCTGGTATGTTGCACCTGCATTTTTCAAACCAAAAGGCATAGCCGTATAACAATAAATACCTGTTGGTGTCATGAAGGCAATATCCTCCTGGTCAGAAGGTTCCATTTGAATATGCTGAAATCCTGAGGATGCATCCATGAAGGTCAACATTTCATGCCCGGCAGTAACATCCACCATTGCATCAATGTGAGGAAGAGGAAATGGGTCTTTAGGACAAGCCTTGTTCAAGTCTGTGTAGTCTACACAGACTCTCCATTTCCCATTTTTCTTCTGTACCACAACTACGTTTGCTAGCCATCTTGGAAATTTAACTTCTCTGATCATCCTGGACTTCAACAGTCTTTCAACTTCCTCTTGGATAATCGTATTCCGCTCAGGAGCAAATTTCCTTCTTTTTTGTTGAACAGGCTTGAATGATCTGTCAATTCCAAGCTTGTGAGTGATAATGTCTTTGGATATACCTGTCATATCCTCATGCTTCCATGCAAACGTTGACATCCTGCATTTCAAAAAGTTAGTTAACTGCTCTTCAATATCCTGAGAGATATTGGTTCCTACGAGCACCGAGATATCAGGATTATCCTGATCCAAGATAATTTTCTTCACATCCTGCTCCGGATCCTCCACGATATCCTGGGCCCGCATCTTTAATTGCTATGCTGCACTAGGTTTAGTCGAGGATTTCATCGAAGATGAGTAGCATTCTTTCGCCTCCTGTTGATCGCTATCAACCTTGACAACCCCCAAGGGGTTGGGATCTTGATGCATTGGTGATATGTTGATGGCACAGCCTTCATATCGTGAATCCATGGTCTTCCCAGTATGATGTTATAGCAGGATAGAGAATCCATCACACAGAAACGTTGTATCGAGTTGACTCCTTCAACATATACTGGTAACTTTATCTCTCCCACTGTGTTCCTAGCCTCTCCACTGAACCCAACAAGCACGGTGGACTTTGAAGTGATATCCATCGGAGATACATTCATTCTCTTCAGAGTCTCTAGTTGGATTATATTGACGGAGCTGCCATTATTAACCAATATCCTGCGTACAAAATGGTTAGCCACATATAACGTTATTACCAGAGCATCATGATGAGGATCCTGGACAGTATCCCTGTCATCAGCATCAAATGTGATCACTTTGTCAGTTGTGAGGGTAATCACCTGACAGGTTTGTCTCCCCTTTTAGCCTTAGCTTCTTTTGCATGTCTCTTCGCCGCCGAATACGAAGTCCCACAAATGTCGGATCCTCCCGAAATGAAGTTGATTATCTTGGCATCCGCGGGAGGTGAGGCTGCTCGCTCAGGATCCTTCTCAGTATCCTGACCCTTATTCTTCTTTCTTCCTAAGAGATCTTTCAGATACCCCTTGCTTAGAAGATAGCTTATTTCTTTCCTTAGAGCAATGCAATCCTCAGTTACATGTCCGGAGTCTTCGTGGAAGGCACACCATTTTGACTTATCTTTCCAATCGGCTTTTTGTTGATTCTTTCGAGGCCACCTAGCCTTGTCTCCTAAACCCTGCATGGCATACATCAATTCAGGAATGTTAACAGAAAAGCAATATTCAGATAATTCAGGATATTCTTCAGGATCCTCGTCTTCAATAGCGTTCTGTTATGGGTCATTTTCTGAGCGTACATATCTTGATCAATATCCTGCTTTTTATTGTTTATTTGTGGCCAGGATGCTGGACGAGGATATTGCTAACATCTTGGGCGATATCCTGAGGTTGATCGAATTAATCACGTGCAGGTTAAAGACTGGGACTTGCCAATGGTCAAATGGACTTCATCTCCTCAAGACTCGGACGTATTTGTTATGGGAGAGACGTTGAACCCGAAAGACCAGGTCTACAACGTTCGACTGAGGAATATTCGCTGGATCCCGGTTATTTAGGATAGTTTGTTACATTTGTTTTACTATAAATAGATGGGGGCGGATCAGATTAAGGCACAACGAAACTTTCACACACTCTTGAACACTTTTGCTCTCTAATTTTCAGCAGTCACTACACACAAACACTTGTATCCAAATCACATTGTAACACCTAGTTGATTCGCTCTCCATCCTGCACTGTATCCTGATATTTGAAGCAATAGAAGAACAAGGCAGTTGCGATTGTTAGCTCCCGAGGTTTTATGCCGGCGATCTAGATTGATCAAGGGCTTTCCTCGTACATCACGTGTTAACCTTTACTTTTCTGCTCATTGTTTGATCATAGATACAGCTCTATATCTTGAGCCGTATCCTGAAACTGTTTTTATAACTAACTTGATTAACATATTTTCCACACATAATTTTAGCACACTACCTCACTTAACTAATTTGATCACTAAATTTCTTCGGTAATTTTTGACCAAAACAATTTGGCGCCCACCGTGGGGCAAGTGGTGCTACTTTTACTAAAAATCTTTGTGAAATCGTTAATCGGTTTTCTATTTTCAAAACTTTTTGCCACATTGTTTACAATGGCATCAAGATCAAACATGAGCTCCTCCACTATGTCTGCTGCAAGCTCTGCTACTACCGGTTCGGTGCTTCCACCACCTCCTCCAAGGATGCCATTTTCTTCACAACCTCAAGATGTTATCCCTACTCGGAGTGTTCAGGGATCTGCTCCCGTTTTAGCCTCTAATGATGAAATTCTAACTTTATTTGGAAGTGTGCAGGAACAAATGAGGCAGCAACAGGAAACTAACCAAATGCTGTTAAGAGAAATACAACTCTTAAAAGCTAGCTCGAGTAGACCTGCTGAAGAAACTGTCACTCCTATACAGCCCAGGGCTTTGAACTTCAGTTCCGCAGTTTACACTGAGGATAACAGGGGGAATATCGTCCCAAGCCATTCTCAAAATCATACCCCTGAGATACCCTCCTCGGTCAGGATGTCAACTGCGAGGAGTTCAGGATATGCTTCAGGATATGGCCAAAATCATCAGACCGGTAATGTGTCAAATAATAATATTCTTGCTACTAACAACAATGGCTCTTTGCAGGATGCAGGTATGACGTCAACATTTACCAGGGAGCTCCAGAAATTGAAGGACATGATATCCAGTGTACCTGGAGTGGTCCAGCCAATTCCAGAAGTATCCTAAGACAGCCACAGGATATCCCGCTTTGCATATCCTATCTGTGATGCTGAAATCCCAAAAAGATTTTAGACTCCCAACATGAAGCTGTATGATGGGACTACGGATCCTGAAGAGCATATTGCCCAGTATAGGGAAAGAATGGAGATTAACCCTATCCCTCCGGAGCTCAAGGAAGCATGCTTGTGCAAGGGTTTTGGATCTACCCTGATAGGATCAGCCTTAAAATGGCTATTAAATGTTCCTCCTCATTCAATTACTTCGTTTGCTCATTTGGTTAATTTATTTAATAGTCAGTTTTCTTGCAGCCGGAGTTTTGAGAAACTAACCAGTGATCTTTACAGGATAACTCAAGGGCCTCAGGAATCCTTGAGGGATTATGTGAACAAATTTAGTCAAGAATCCTTGGATATCCCACATCTTGATGTTGCAACAGCTGTGCAAGCTTTTAAGATGGGGTTACAAAAGGATTCTCAGTTTTATCAGGATCTTGTAATGAATCCCTGCAGGAATCTCGACGAAGCTCGTAACAGGGCTTTGAGATATATCCGTTTGGAAGATGACAAGAAGATGCAGGAGAGGATGAATTCTACCTCAACCTATGAATCAACTAACAGGAAATCAGAATCCTCATATAAGCCATATTGCTCCAAGCCATATGGCAGAAATGATAACAAGAAAGTGAATGTTGTTGAAGACGAGGATCCTGAAGAATATCCTGACTTATCTGAATACTGCTTTTCTGTTAATATACCTGAGTTAATGTATGCTATGCAGGGTTTAGGGGACAAAGCTAGGTGGCCTCGAAAGAACCAGCAGAAAGCTGATTGGAAGGATAAATCCAAATGGTGTGCCTTCCATGAAGACTTCGGACATATGACCGAGGATTGCATTGCTTTAAGGAAAGAAATAAGTTACCTGTTAAGCAAAGGGTATCTGAAGGACTTGCTGGGAAGAAAGAAGAATAAAGGGCAGAATCCCGAGAAGGATCCTGAACGAGCAGCATCACCCCCAGCAGATGCCAAGATAATTAACTTTATTTCAGGAGGATCCGACATTTGTGGGACTTCATATTCAGCGGCTAAGAGACATGCAAAGGAAGCTAAGAGTAAAAGGGGAGACAAACCAGTCAGGATGACTACCCTCACAACTGATAAAGTGATCACTTTCGATAGTAATGACAGGGATACTATTCAGGATCCTCACCATGATGCTTTGGTAATAACTTTATATGTGGCTAACCATTTTGTACACAGGATATTGGTGGACAACGGTAGTTTTGTCAATATAATTCAGCTGGAAACATTGAAAAGGATGAATGTATCTCCGATGGACATTACTTCGAAGTCCACTGTGCTCGTTGGTTTCAGTGGAGAAGCTAGAAATACCGTAGGAGAGATAAAGTTACCAGTATATGTTGAAGGGGTCAACTCGATACAACGCTTCTGTGTGATGGACTCCTTATCCTGCTATAACATCATACTAGGCAGGCCATGGATCCATGACATAAAGGTTGTGCCTTTGACTTATCACCAATGCATCAAGATTCCAACCCCTTGGGGGGGTCGTCAAAGTTGATAGTGATCAGCAGGATGCGAATGAATGCTACACATCCTCAATGAAATCCTCGACCAAGCCTAATCCAGCATAGCAATTAAAGATGCGGGCCCGGGATACCTTGGAAGCTTCGGAGCAGGATGTGAAGAAAGTTATCCTGGATCAGGATAATCCTGATATCTCGGTGCTCGTAGGAACCAATATCCCTCGGGATATTGAAAAACAATTAACTGACTTTTTGAAGTGCAGGATGTCAACGTTTGCGTGGAGGCATGAGGATATGACAGGTATATCCAAAGACATTATTACTCACAAGCTTGGAATTGACAGGTCGTTCAAGCCTGTTCAGCAAAAAAGAAGGAAGTTTGCTCCTGAGCGGAATATAATCATCCAAGAGGAAGTTGAAAGATTGTTAAAGTCCAAAATGATAAGAGAAGTCAAGTTCCCAAGATGGTTGGCGAATGTGGTCGTAGTGCAGAAGAAAAATGGGAAATGGAGAGTCTGTGTAGATTACACAGACTTGAATAAGGCTTGTCCTAAAGACCCGTTCCCCCTTCCTCATATCGATGCAATGGTGGATGCTACTGCTAGGCATGAAATGTTAACGTTCATGGACACATCCTCAGGATTTCAGCAGATTCAAATGGAGCCTTCGGACCAGGAGGATACTGCTTTCATGACACCAGCAGGTATTTATTGCTATACTGCTATGCCTTTCGGTTTGAAAAATGCAGGTGCAACATACCAGAGATTGGTGAACATGATGTTCAAAGATAAGCTGGGGGACACCATGGAGGTGTATATTGACGATATGGTGGTGAAATCTAAAAAGGCTGAGGATCACCTCCAGCATATCAAGGGAGCATTTGATATTCTGGATCAGTATAACATGAAGCTGAATCCTGCTAAGTGCCATTTCGGAGTGGGGGTAGGAAAGTTTTTAGGATATATGGTGACGAAAAGGGGGATAGAGGCAAGCCCGGAGCAGATTAAAGCTATCCTGGATATAAAATCACCCTCGAATATGAAGGACGTTCAACGGTTAACAGGCCGAGTAGCAGCTTTGAACAGATTTATTTCAAGATACTCGGAAAAATGCAAGGAATTCTATGATATCCTCAAGAAGAATAAGAAATTTGAATGGGGAGCAAAGCATGAAGCAGCCTTGCAGGATTTGAAGCGATATCTCTCAACTGAACCTCTATTGATGAAACCTGAAAATGGTGAACCACTATCCCTATACCTCACTGTATCAGGGAATGCTGTAAGTGCCGTTCTTATAAAGGACCATGAAGGTCAGCAATATCCTGTTTATTATGTTAGTAAAAGTTTGTTAGATGCTGAAACTAGGTATTCTCATTTAGAAAAATTGATACTAGCATTAGTTATGGCATCAACGAAGCTTAGACATTACTTTGAGACACATAGAATTCATGTTAAAACAAATTATCCTGTAAAAAATGTGCTTAGGAAACCAGAAATATCAGGCAGGATGGCCAAGTGGTCAGTAAAGTTAAGTGCTTATGATTTAGTATATGAACCTAGAAATGCCATAAAGTCTCAGGCTTTAGCTGACTTTGTGGCTGATTTCAGTAGTGACATTCAGGATGAGGTAGACCTAGAAGTTCAACAGTTAGGAGAATCCTCAGGATCCTGGACATTATATACTGATGGTGCATCTAATGTAAGAGGAGTAGGATTGGGAATACTACTAAAATCGCCACAGGGGGACATATTACCCCAGGCTATTAGGTGTGAATTCCCTGCTACTAATAATGAAGCAGAGTATGAGGCTTTAATTGCAGGATTAGAGTTGGCTAAGAATATGAGTATCAAGAATTTGCAAGTATATGTTGACTCCTTGTTAATTACTAAGCATTTTAATGGATCCTATGCAGTTAAGGGTGAGAAATTAATCGAATATCTTGATATTCTCAAAAAATTAGCAGGATATTTCGATGTTTTTACACTTGAACAGGTACCAAGGGAGGATAATGCTGAAGCAGATGCCTTAGCAAATTTGGGATCATCGATCAGGATACTAGAAGGGACCCAAATACCAATATTACATGTCCTATATCCTGCAACGTATCCTCAGGATAAAGAAGTATCGGGTATTCAAGATCCTGGAGCAGAGTATCCTGAAAAGGATCCTAAATCCTGGACGGCTCCAATCGTGAGATATCTCAAGGAAGGACACATCCCCGGAAATGAAAATCCTAAGGCATTTAGGATGAAGGTATCACGATTCACTATTATAAA
>JARYGA010012113.1:0-69445 GCA_030545235.1 Helianthus tuberosus
ATGGTACGTCTACCATTATACGTAGGATCCTAAGCATAGCCAGTACAATGGAATTATCAGCCCCTAAAACGAGTACTGGTCCCAATGCCTTGAACTATACCAGGATCATCGTGCGCTACAGGCGGAACTGGGGTCAAGCCCAAATAACTGGGGTTAAACCCAAGGAACGGATTGCTTCAGCGGATAACCAATGTTATGCTAAGGATACTTGAACTTTCAAAACTTAAACTCACGTGAGAGATGGATAAAGGATACATGATCCTTATCCTTATATGAGAAAATAAAGAAATGAAATAGTTCAAGTTTAGGATATTACCTAAGTAAGGATCACCGATACTTTGAGGATCCTTTAAGGATATCCCTATCGTGAGGATCATCTATGCCATGAGGATCCTGCTCACATGAAATATTTCTTCAAGTGGACAGCATTCCAAGCTCTTGGTAGCAAATCACCTTCCATGGTTAGCAATCTATATGCCCCCTTTCCTGCTTCAGCTTCAATCAAATAAGGGCCTTCCCATTTTGGAGCCAATTTCCCATCAGCAGGATTGGTGGTATTTTGGAATGCTTTCCTTAATACCATATCTCCAACTTGAAACCTCCTGATCCTGACATTTTTGTTGTAAGCACCAGCCATTCTTTGTTGATAACTGGCCATCCTTATCCTAGCCATATCCCTGATTTCTTCAATAGTATCCAGGTCTTGGACCAAGTTCTCATCATTCTCCTCAGGATCACAGGTACTTGTTCTTGCAGTTGGAACCACCATTTCTGTTGGGATCACTGATTCTGCCCCAAATACCAAAGAGAATGGTGTTTGACCAGTAGCATTCTTTGGGGTTGTCCTATCAGCCCAAAGCACATAGGGTAGTTCTTCTGCCCATTTCCCTTTCTTGGATCCAAGCTTTTTCTTTAAATTGTTGATGATGATCTTGTTGGATGATTCTGCCTGACCATTAGCTTGTGGGTGGACTGGTGTTGATGTTATCATCTTAATCACCCAGCTGTCACAAAAGTTAGTGGTTCTGCCCCCAATAAATTGGGAACCATTATCACATATAATCTCAGAAGGAATTCCAAATCTAGTTATAATATTTCTTTTAATGAAGGATATAACTTCCTTTTCTCTGACTTGGGCAAAAGCTTCGGCCTCTATCCACTTGGAGAAGTAATCAGTCATAGCAAGCATGAATACTTTTCCACCAGGTGCCTTAGGGAGCTTACCAACTATATCCATACCCCATCTCATAAATGGCCAGGAGGGGGATATAGGGTGCAATAATTCAGCTGGTTGATGAAGGATATTGCTGTGTCTCTGACAAGGATCACATCTTTTAGCATACTCCACAGCATCTCTCTTCATGGTTGGCCAGTAGTATCCTGTCCTCAGGATCCTTGAGAATAATGCCCTGCCCCCAGTGTGGTTTCCACAATCTCCTTCATGGAAGTCTTTTAAAACTTCTTGGACTTCAGGATCCTTAATGCATCTCAAGTATGGTCCTGCAAGAGATCGTCTATATAACATACTATTTATAATTGTGAATTGAGATACCTTAGATTTAAAAGCCCTAGGGTTTTCTCCTGTAGGAATCTCTCCATGTTGTAAGTATCTCATAATTGGTGAGATCCATGATCCTGATCCTGAATGGGATCGAGTATCCTCACTAGGGATCATTGCAGAATCATTTCCTATCTCCATAGCCACATGATCCTCAATAGCCGGGGTCAGGATATGGATAATAGGGATCTTGATATCCTCCGGGATCTTCAAGGATGATCCTAAATTAGCCAATGCATCAGCTTCTGTATTTTCTTCCCTTGGTACCTGCGTCAAACTCAAGGAAACAAAAGAGAGTGCCAAACTTTTGACTATCTCTAAATATTTGGTTAGCTTTTCACCTTTAACAGCATAGGATCCTTTAAAGTGGTTTGTAATTAACAATGAATCTACATGTACCTCAAGATACCTGATCCCCATATGCTTTGCAATTTGCAAACCAGCAATTAAGGCTTCATATTCAGCCTCATTGTTAGTGGTTTGGAACTCACAAGCTATAGAGTGGGGTATTATGTCCCCCTGTGGCGATTTTAGTAGTATTCCAAGCCCTGTGCCTTTGACATTTGAGGATCCATCAGTGTAGAGTATCCAAGGATCCTTGGTCTCTTCTAGCTGCTGGACTTCTAACTCAGCTTCTTCTTGTAAATCACTACTGAAATCAGCCACAAAGTCAGCTAATGCTTGGGATTTGATGGCTGTCCTAGGCTCGTATCTTATATCATATGCACTCAGCTTCACTGCCCACTTAGCCATCCTACCTGACATCTCTGGTTTCCTGAGGACATTCTTAAATGGAAAATTAGTTTTAACAATGATAACATGAGTTTCAAAATAATGTCTTAACTTAGTAGATGCCATAATTAATGCAAGAATAAGCTTTTCAAGGTGTGAATACCTGGATTCAGCATCAAGTAAACTTTTACTTACATAATAGACAGGATGTTGTGTACCTTCATGATCCTTAACAAGGACCGCACTTACTGCTTTTGAGGATACTGCAAGATATAAGGATAGCACATCGCCTTTTTCTGGTTTCATCAAAGCCGGGGCTGAGGATAGGTAATCCTTGAGGGATCTTAAAGCATTTTCATGCTTCTCAGTCCACTCAAATTTCTTGTTCTTCCTTAGGATATCATAGAATTCTTTGCACTTCTCTGAGGATTTGGATATAAATCTGTTCAAAGCTGCTATCCTGCCTGTTAGCCTTTGAACATCCTTAGCATTTGCCGGAGATTTGATGTTCACTATTGCTTTAATTTGTTCCGGGCTAGCTTCAATGCCTCTCTTTGTCACCATATATCCTAAGAATTTACCTGCTTTAACACCAAAGTGACATTTTGAAGGATTAAGTTTCATGTTATATTTGTCAAGGATATCGAATGCTTCCTCCAAGTCTCTTAGGTGATCCTCAGCTTTTAAGGATTTTACCACCATATCATCTATGTAAACCTCCATAGTTTGTCCAATCTGATCCTTGAACATCATATTCACCAGCCTTTGATATGTTGCACCTGCATTTCTTAGTCCGAACGGCATAACAATATAGCAGTATATACCAGTTGGAGTCATGAAGGCTGTATCCTCTTGGTCGGATGGTTCCATTTGGATTTGTTGGAATCCAGATGAAGCATCCATAAAAGTTAACAGTTCATGACCCGCAGTTGCATCCACCATGGAGTCAATGTGGGGTAATGGGAAAGGATCCTTGGGACATGCCTTATTTAAATCGGTAAAATCGACACATACCCTCCACTTTCTGTTTTTCTTTTGAACAACAACCACATTGGCCAACCATCTTGGATACTTGACCTCTCTAATCATTCCTGCCCGGAGCAATTTCTCTACCTCTTCCTGGATAATGGCATTCCTTTCTGGTGCAAACTTTCTTTTCCTTTGATGGATTGGTTTGAAGGATCTATCAATCCCAAGTTTGTGAGTGATTACATCTTTGGATATACCAGTCATGTCTTCGTGTTTCCATGCAAAGGTAGTCTTTCTCCTTTTGAGGAAGGATACGAGGTCTTCTTTCATTTCGCCAAGGATCCCTGACCCGATATAGATTTTGGATTCAGGATCATCGGGGTTCATGAGGATTTCTATCACATCCTGCTCTCTTGCCTCCAAGACATCCCTTGGAGGATACTTTGATTGCTATTGCTCCCTTGACTTCGAGGCTGGTTTCATCGATGAAGTGTAGCAATTCTTAGCCTCCTGCTGATCACTATCAATCTTCACTACTCCCCAAGGACTAGGGAGCTTCACACATTGATGGTAGGTAGATGGGACTGCTTTCATATCATGTATCCAAGGCCTGCCAAGGATAACATTACAACAAGATAAACAGTCAATAACACAAAATTTTTGATAAGAGTGTAGGCCTTCAATGTATATTGGGAGTTTAATGTCCCCCAGGGTATTCTTGGTTTCGCCACTAAATCCCACGAGCACGGAGGATCTTGGTATGATATCTGATTCAGGGATACCCATCTTCTTTAGAACATCAAGCTGGATAATGTTCACTGAACTCCCTCCGTCTATAAGGATCCTGCGAACAAAATGGTTAGAAATGAAAAGAGTAATAACTAAACCATCGTGATGAGGATCCTGGATATCAACACGATCATCCTCATCAAAGGTTATGACTTTTCCTTCGGAGACACTTGATGTTCGAACAGGTCTTTCTCCATTATCCATTTTAGTTTCCTTTGCATGCCTTTTAGCTGCTGAGAAAGATGTGCCACAAATGTCTGATCCTCCAGAAATAAAGTTTATCACTTGTGCATCTGCTGGAGGGGCTGGAGCCTTCTCAGGGATCCTTTCAGGATCCTGAGTCCTTGACTTTTTTCTTCCCAGCAATTCCTTTAGATGCCCTTTGCTCAACAAGTATCCAATTTCCTTTCTTAGTGAAATGCATTCTTCTGTGAGATGCCCAAAATCTTCATGATATGCACACCACTTAGATTTATCCTTAGTTGCAGCTGGCCTATCATTTTTTCTCGGCCATCTAGCTTTATCACCTAGGTTCTGCATCGCAAGGATTAGTTCGTTGT
This sequence comes from Helianthus tuberosus, assembly GCA_030545235.1. Lineage (NCBI taxonomy): Eukaryota > Viridiplantae > Streptophyta > Magnoliopsida > Asterales > Asteraceae > Helianthus > Helianthus tuberosus. Next base: position 4,609 of record JARYGA010012113.1, read on the forward strand.
TATCAACACAAAAACAATATTCAGAAATTGGAGGATAATCTTCATCATCCTCTTCTTGATCAACAGAATGCACGTTCTGGTTATCAGATCTGTTATAGGATCTGAACTTGTTGTTCCTGAATGAGGATCCTTGCTTATCCTGCTTTGAGGATCCTGCTAACCTCTCCTGGATCCTCTTATCGTCCTCTAGCCGAATGAACCTAAGTGCTCGTGTTCTTACCTCATCTAAGTTCCTGCATGGTGTCATAACAAGATCATCATAGAACAATGAATCCCTAAGCAATCCCATTTTGAAGGCCTCAACAGCCGTGGCTATATCTAAGTTGGGAATGTCTAAGGATTCTTTACTGAATTTGGTAATGTAATCCCTTAATGATTCATTATGACCCTGGGTTATCCTATATAGATCACTAGTTAATCGTTCAAATTTTCTACTACAAGAAAATTGATTATTAAACAAGTTAACTAGGTTAGCAAATGAGGTAATAGAATAGGGAGGAAGACTTAGCAGCCATTTGAGAGCTGATCCAGTAAGAGTGGATCCGAATCCCTTGCACAGGCATGCTTCCTTTAACCTTTCTGGAATTGGATTGATCTCCATCCTCTCCCTGTATTGTGCTATGTGTTCCTCAGGATCTGTCGAACCATCATACAGCTTCATTGTTGGCACATGGAACCTCTTAGGTATCTCAGCATCACAGATTGGTGGTGCAAAACGAGATATCTTGTGGCTCCCATCTGCAATCTCTGGGATAGGTTTGACCACTCCTGGAACACTTGATATCATATCCTTTAACTTTTGCAATTCTCTGGCCATGGCATGATTGATACCTGGATCCTGCATAAGACCATGGTTAGTAGTATAAGAATTATTAAAAGTGTTACCTCCCATCGGATTCAGATTAGGAAGATTGGATGTTAATCCATATTGTTGAGGCTCTGGAATGATCGAGGGACTAGTAGAAGCATTGGTCTGCATTGGAATAAAATCTCCCTGATGGACATCTGAACTTCCTATTTGCAAACTCCTCAAGGATCCTGGCATCTGGAAGGATCCCTGAAACTGGGACGATCCTGGAACGAAGGAGGATCCTTGAACTTGGGATGATCCTGGAACAAAGGAGGATCCTTGAACCTGAGATGATCCTGGAACAAAGGAGGATCTTTGAACCTGGGATGATCCTGGAACAAAGGAGGATCCTTGAACCTGGAATGATCCTGGAACAAAGGAGGATCCTTGAACCTGGGATGATCCTGGAACAAAGGAGGATCCTTGAACCTGGGATGATCCTGGAACAAAGGAGGATCCTTGAACCTGGGATGATCCTGGAACAAAGGAGGATCCTTGAATCTGCTGCATTCCTGAATATCCTCCTGAATTCGTGAGGGATCCCATATACTGAGGATAGGATCCCGCTGGCTGGAAATATGAACCTGATGCCTGGGTCATTGTTGTTGTTCCATAGTGCACTCCTTTTGGTCCACCCACATATTGAATGTCTGGAACCACTGATGGCTGAGAAGTAATCACTGGAGTATCAAAATTCAAGGATTCTGGCACCAGTGGGGAATGATCCTCTGCCGTTGTCTTTTGTTTCTTGAGATCTCCGATTTCTTTGAGAATCCTCTCATTGGTCTTATCCTGTTGCCGTATCTGATCCTTCATCTGCAAAATCAAAGTAAACATGTCACTAGTAGTGGGAGTGTAAGAAGCAGAAGAAGTTGGAGGTTTTGAGAAAATGGGAGTTGGTTTCTTCGCAGCATTCTCAGCATTCTTCTGGGATCCAGAAGGTGGTGGAGGCAAAGGATGGACGCCTTGTGAAGAAGTGGATGAGGGCATCAAATTTGAAGCATTCTTCGCTGAGGAAGCCATTTGCTTGGTTGTAGTGAACCGAAATGAGCACAGAAATGCGTATTTTTCTAAGGACAAAGCACCAATTGCCCCACGGTGGGCGCCAAACTGTTTTGGTCAAAAAATCTGATGAGGATATTGCAACCAAACTCTCTGTAACGGGGTATGATGCTAACGATGTAGAACAATATCGAGGATTACTTCAATGTAAATTGCACAAATGACACAAGGGTTTATACGGGGAAAAAGCCCTTGATCAAGAGTTGATCTCCGGCACAAAAAACCCCGGGTGATGGAAACTACCGATCACCAAGCTCAAATAAATGAATAAATGTTTACAACTTCGGATAGTAACGAGCTAGGTACAAGGATCACTATCGTGAAATGTGTAAAAGTGAATGAAAACGAATGTATGTTCGTCGAGAGCTTCAAGTGTGCGAGTATATGAGTGTGTGTAGGTGTAAAATGACTAAGTGTTTTTTTACTAGCTCGTTACCCCTTTTAAAATAGAAATTTAACTACCAAACTAACTATCCGACTTTTGTGCCAAGCCCCCACGTTCTCCATAACGTCCATTTTTGGCCAAGCACGTGCATAATAGTTTGGGAATATTCTCCAGGAATGTCGCCAAGACTTGGTCAACCTTGTTATACCTGCGAGATAGTACAAAACATAAGTAAACAATCGTCAGTACGAGGATCCTTAAAGTGATCCATGATCCTGATCCTGAAGCTCTTCTGAGGATCACCACCTGTCACAGAAGTAAGGATCACTAATTAGGATAATGAATAAGGATCACTAATTGTTAGAAAATCCTCCCCTAACAGTACCGTACTAGTGATTCGAGTTAGCACGCTGATTACGGGCAGAGTTTCGAGGTTTAAGGTTTCGAGATTTAAAACGATAAAACGAGAGAGAGCGAGAGAAAGAAAAGAAAATGAGCAAGTTGGAATGTCTGATTCTCGCTCAATTTATAGCTGACTTTTGACATGGTCGTATCGCTCGACCAAATTCTTGCTTAACCTTCTCGTAGTGCGAAGGGGTTAAGTTAGCCATATGCTGCCATGTGTCCAGCATAGGTCTGACACGTGGCGCGATGTCATGACACGTGTCTGTGGCCGCCTTTTTCGTTTCATCATGCGTTTTTCTCGATTTTCATGATGATACTTATCGCGTATGTTCCGGTCTTGATCCTAAATGGTTCGGTTTATAATTGCGAGTTTAGTAAAGGTACTTTTGTGCGGGTTGGTTCATCAACCATCAAGTTTTCTGATTAAGTATTACAAGTTTCATCGCGCGCACTTCTGGTTTTGATTACGGGTTGTTGTCAGGAATATTTTTGAGGGTTGTTACATCCTCCCCACCTTGTTTTAAATCTCGTCCTTGAGATTACTGAAACAAGTATGGGTATTTCCATGTTATCTTCGATTCTAATTCCCAAGTATATTTTTTCCTCGATTTAAATCTTACTTCACTTTGACTAGAACTAATCTCGTATGCTTTGGGATTCTCATCTTCGATCTATAAAGGTCTTTAAATGAACATAGATTTTCATTTATCTCTATATCTTGAAGAGATACTACTAAAGATTTATTAGTTAAGCATTTCCTTAAATTACATACATGAAATATATCATGTACACTTGTTATTTCTTCTGGTAATTTTAGCTGATAGGCTACTATTAGGGCTGGATTTTCTAAGCCTAAGGATCACGGATCCTCAAGTGCAGCCAGGATCACGGATCCTCAGTTCTCTTTGAATTAAGGATCCTCAGAAGACGTTGCAGGTTTAAAGATCCAGGATCCTCATTATTATCCTTACACTAACGGTTGTTTCCACTATATTTGAACTTGTTTTACAGGGGTATTCGCACGGGACTTAGTCTTGCCGAGATTCCAGGAGAATATGCTCTACTATTCTGCACGTGCTTGACTAGTATGACCGTTATGGAAGTCGTGGGAAGCTAGCACATTTTGCGGATTGTTTGTTATTTAGTTTATTTCCATTTTAAAAGGGGATAACGAGCTTGATAGTTAGAACAATTAGCAAACACACACACTCGAAAACTCTCTGCAACTCATTGGCAATTACATACACTCTGCACACTAGTGATCCTTGTAACAAGCTTGTTATCATCCCGAGTTGTAACCTTTACTTGTTTAATATAGTTGGTGATCGGTAGTTTCCATCACCCGAGGTTTTTTGTGCCGGAGATCATATCTTGATCAAGGGTGTTTTCCTCGTCTAAATCCTTGTGTCCCACATTCATTTTGGTTCATACATTTGTTCATTGATTCAATCATCACACCTCACAAAATAAGATTTGGTTGCATTATCCTAGTCTATTTTTTGACCAAAACAGTTTGGCACCCACCGTGGGGTAATTAGTGCTTCATTTCTGAGAAAATTTGTTCATTGTGATCATTTTGGTTCATCACCTTCAAGTACATGGCTTCTTCAGCAAAGAACACAACAAGTTCCATGCCGGCAGTCACTTCCTCACAGGGCATCCCACCTTTGCCTCCAGCACCTTTTGGATACCAGAAGAATGCTGAAAATGCCGCGAAGAAACAAAGCCCCGTTTTCTCAAAACCACCAACTTTTGCTGTTTCTTCTCACCCTTCTAACAGTGATCTTTATTCTTTGATTTTACAGATGAAGGATTACATGCAGCAGGACAAAACCAATGATAGGATCCTTCGAGAGATTGATGACATCAATAAATTGAAGAGATCAGCGGAGGATCACTCTCCATTGGTGCCCAGATCACTGAATTTCGATTCACCACCCATAACGGCCCAGCACTCCTTAGCATCAGGCTCTCAATACCAAGGTGGATTGTCAAGTGTACGCTACGGATCGTTGGCAATGACTCAGGCTCAAGGATCCTACTTTCAGCCTTCAGGATCCTCTCAGCCTCAAGGATCCTTCTTCAGTTCTGGAGGATATATGGGAGCACAGACAGTTCAAGGATCCTCATTCCAGGGTCAAGGATCCTCTTCTCAGGTTCAAGGATCCTCTCAGGTTCAAGGATCCTCTTCTCAGGTTCAAGGATCCTCTCAGGTTCAAGGATCCTCCTTTCAGGTTCAGGGATCCTCATCCCAAGTTTACGGATCCATGGATTATCCTCCAAGACCCCCAGTCACAGCACATCAAGGATCCAACATCTTCCAGGATGAATGATTCTTAAGGAGTGTACAACCCGGAAGTTCAGATGTTTATCTAGGAGACTTCATCCCTATGCAAACTATTGCCTCGTCTGGTCCTTCAATTATACCAGAATCTCGCCAATATGGATTCACATCTGGAGTTCCAAACTTGAATCCTTCAGGAGGTAACACTTTGAATAATTCTTATAACACCAACCATGGCTTTATGCAGGATACAGGTATCAATCAAGCTATGGCTAGGGAATTACAGAAACTGAAGGATATGATATCCAGGGTTCCAGGAGTGGTTAAGCCCATTCCTGAAATTGCAGATGGAAGCCACATGATATCTCGTTTTGCACCACCCATTTGTGATGCAGAAATTCCAAAGAGGTTCCAAATACCAACCATGAAGCTATATGATGGTTCAACGGATCCAGAAGAGCATGTAGCTCAATATAGAGAAAGGAGGGAGATCAATCCCATCCCGGAGAGGTTAAAAGAAGCATGTTTATGCAAGGGTTTTGGATCCACATTAACAGGATCAGCTCTTAAATGGCTGCTAAGTCTTCCCCCTTACTCTATTACTTCATTTGCTAATCTAGTTAATATGTTTAATAGCTAATTTTCATGTAGTAGAAAATTTGAACGTTTAACTAGTGATCTATATCAGGTAATACAAGGTCAGAATGAATCACTTAGAGATTATATCACTAAATTCAGTAAAGAATCCTTAGACATTCCTAATTTGGATATTGCTACGGCTGTAGAAGCCTTCAAAATGGGTTTACTTAGGGATTCGTTGTTCTATGATGATCTTGTCATGACCCCTTGCAGGAATATTGATGAAGTGAGAACCAGGGCCCTTAGATTCATCCGATTAGAGGATGACAAACGGATACAAGAAAGACTGGCAGGATCCTCGAAGCAGGAAAAACAAGGATCCTATTTCAGGAACAAGAAGTCCAAATCTTATAACAAGTCTGATAATCAGAACGTGGATGCAGTAGAACAGGAAGAGGATGATGAGGATTATCCTCCCATTTCTGAATATTGTTTTTCTGTTGATAACAATGAATTAATCCTTGCAATGCAGAACTTAGGTGAAAAAGCAAGATGACCCAGAAAGAGTGATAAGCCAGCTACAACAAAAGACAAATTATCAATGAAGAATGTATTGCACTCAGAAAAGAGATTGGTTACTTGTTAAGCAAAGGGAATTTGAAGGAGCTCTTGGGAAGAAAAAAGTCAAGGATCCAGGATCCTGAAAAAGTTCCAGAAAGAGCTCCTGCTCCTCCTGCTGATGCACAAATTATCAATTTCATATCCGGTGGATCAGACATATGTGGCACTTCCTTTTCAGCAGCCAAGAGGCATGCCAAGGAGACCAAGATGGATAATGGGGATAGACCCATTCGAACCTCTACTGTCACAAAGGAAAAAGTTATAACCTTTGATGAGGGTGATCGTGTGGATGTTCAGGATCCTCATCATGATGGTCTTGTTATTACTTTGTTTATATCTAACCATTTTGTTCGCAGGATCCTCATAGACAGAGGAAGCTCAGTCAACATAATTTAACTTGATGTCCTCAAAAAGATGAATATTCCCGAATCAGAAATTATCCCAAGATCTTCGGTTCTTGTAGGATTCAACGGGGAAACCAAGAACACATTGGGGGACATTAAGCTTCCCATTTACATAGAGGGACTTAAATCTTTTCAAAAATTTTGTGTTATAGATTGCTTATCCTGTTGCAATGTTATCCTTGGCAGGCCATGTATATATGACATGAAAGCAGTTGCATCTACATATCATCAGTGTGTAAAGCTTCCTAGTCCATGGGGGGTGGTGAAGATTGAGAGTGACCAACAAGAAGCAAAGAATTGCTACACCTCATCGATGAAGCCAGCCTCAAGACCAAGGGAGCAATAGCAATTAAAGCATCCTCCTAGAGATGTCCTGGAGGCAAGAGAACAAAATGTGAAAGATATTCTTATGGATCCTCAGGATCCTGAATCCAAGGTCTTCATAGGATCCGGGATCCTCAATGATATCGAACAGGATTTAGTATCCTTCCTCAAGAGGAGAAAAACTACCTTTGCCTGGAAGCATGAAGACATGACAGGTATCTCTAAAGATATAATTACTCATAAGCTTGGCATTGACAGGTCATTCAAACCCATTCATCAAAAGAGGAGAAAGTTTGCACCTGAAAGGAATGCCATTATCCAGGAGGAGGTAGACAAGCTGCTCCGAGCAGGTATGATTAGAGAGGTTAAGTATCCAAGATGGTTAGCCAATGTGGTTGTTGTTCAAAAGAAAAACAGAAAGTGGAGGGTATGTGTCGATTTCACCGATTTAAACAAGGCATGTCCCAAGGATCCTTTCCCATTACCCCACATTGACTACATGGTGGATGCTACCATGGGTCATGAGTTGTTGACTTTTATGGATGCTTCATCTGGATTTCAACAAATTCAGATGGAACCATCTGATCAAGAGGACACAGCCTTTATGACCCCGACTGGTATCTATTGTTATATTGCTATGCCATTTGGACTAAGGAATGCAGGTGCTACTTATCAAAGGCTAGTCAATATGATGTTTAATGAACAAATAGGACACACTATGGAAGTCTATATAGATGACATGGTGGTTAAGTCCAAGAGAGCTGAGGATCACCTTAGAGACTTGGAGGAAGCATTTGATATCCTTGACAAATTCAATATGAAATTGAATCCTTCAAAGTGTCACTTTGGTGTTAAAGCAGGCAAGTTCCTAGGCTACATGGTAACAAAAAGAGACATCGAGGCTAGTCCAGAGCAAATCAAGGCAATTGTGAATATCAAATCTCCTGCCAATGCTAAGGATGTGCAAAGGTTGACAGGAAGGATCACAACCTTGAACAGGTTCATATCAAAGTCATCAGAAAAGTGCAAAGAATTCTATGACATTTTGAGAAAGAACAAGAAATTTGAGTGGACTGAAAAGCATGAGAATGCTCTCAAAGCCCTTAAGGATTACCTATCCTCAGCTCCTGCCTTGATGAAACCAGAAAAAGGGGATATATTATCCTTATATCTAGCAGTCTCTTCTAAAGCAGTAAGTGCAGTCCTTGTTAAGGATCACGAAGGTACACAACATCCTGTATATTATGTAAGTAAGAGTTTGCTTGATGCTGAATCCAGGTATTCACATTTAGAAAAACTTATCCTTGCTTTGATTATGGCATCTACTAAACTACGTCATTATTTTGAAACTCATGCTATCATTGTTAAGACTAACTTTCCAATTAAGAATGTTCTCAGGAAACCTGAGATGTCAGGAAGGATGACTAAATGGGCAGTGAAGCTTAGTGCTTATGATATAAGATATGAACCAAGGACTGCCATTAAATCCCAGGCCTTAGCTGACTTTGTGGCAGATTTCAGTAGTGACTTACAAAGGGAAGCTGAGTTAGAAGTTCAGCAGCTTGAAGAGACTAAGGATCCTTGGATACTCTTCATTGACGGAGCCTCTAATGTCAAAGGAACATGACTTGGAATACTACTAAAATCGCCACAGGGGGACATAATACCCCACTCATTAGCTTGTGAGTTTCAAACTACTAATAATGAGGCTGAATATGAGGCCTTGATACCTGGTTTGCAAATTGCCAAGCATATGAGGATCAGGTATCTTGAGGTACATGTAGATTCATTGTTAATTACTAATCACTTTAATGGATCTTATGCTGTTAAAGGTGAACGCCTAATCAAATATTTAGAGATAGTCAAAGAATTGGCACTCTCTATTGTTTCCTTTAGTTTAACACAGGTACCCAGAGAAGAAAATGCAGAAGCCGATGCATTGGCCAACCTTGGATCATCCTTGAAGATCCCAGAGGATATTAAAATTCCCATTATCCATATCCTGGCTCCTGCTATTGAGGATCATGTGGCTATGGAGATAGGAGAAGATTCTGCAATTATACCTAGTGATGATGAACAATCTCATTCAGGATCCTGGATCCTTCCAATTATGAGATATATACAACATGGAGAGATTCCTATAGGAGAAAACCCCAGGGCTTTCAAAATCAAGGTATCTCAATTTACAATATTAAATAACATATTATATAAACGATCTCTTGCAGGTCCATATTTAAGGTGCATAGAGGATCCTGAAATTCAAGAAGTCCTAAAGGATTTTCATGAAGGAGATTGTGGAAACCACACTGGGGCAGGGCATTGTTCTCAAGGATCCTTAGGACAGGATACTATTGGCCTACTATGAAGAAGGATGCTGTGGAGTATGCCAAGAAATGTGATGCTTGTCAGAAGATATAGCAATATCCTTCATCAACCAGCAGAGCTCCTGCATCCTATCTCCTCTTCTTGGCCATTCATGAGATGGGGAATGGATATAGTTGGCAAACTTCCCAAAGCACCAGGAGGAAAAGTGTTTATGCTTGCCATGACTGATTACTTTTCCACGTGGATAGAAGCTGAAGCCTTTGCTCAAGTCAGAGAAAAAGAAGTGATATCCTTTATTAAAAGAAACATTATTACCAGATTTGGTATTCCTTCTGAAATTGTTTGTGATAATGGATCCCAATTTATTGGGAATAGAACTACTAACTTTTGTGACAGCTGGGGGATTAAAATGATAACATCAACACCAGTCCACCCACAAGCTAATGGTCAAGCAGAATCATCCAACAAGATCATCATCAACAATTTGAAGAAGAAGCTTGGATCCAAGAAAGGAAAATGGGCAGAAGAGCTACCTTATGTGCTATGGGCTGATAGAACAACTCCTAAGAATACTACTGGCCAAACTCCATTTTCTTTAGTGTTTGGAGCAGAATCAGTGATCCCTACAGAAATGGTGGTTCCTACTGCAAGAACAAGCATCCGTGATCCTGAAGGAAATGCTGAAAACTTGGTTCAAGACTTGGATACCATAGAAGAACTCAGGGATTTGGTAAGAATAAGAATGGCTAGTTATCAACAAAGGATGGCCAGAGCTTATAACAAGAATGTCAGGATCAGAAAGTTTCAAGTTGGTGATATGGTGTTGAGGAAAGCATTCCAAAATACCACAAATCCTGCTGATGGCAAGTTAGCACCAAAGTGGGAAGGCCCCTATCTTATTGAAGCTGAGGCAGGAAAGGGGGCATATCGATTATTAACAATGGAAGGTGATTTGCTACCAAGAGCTTGGAATGATGTCCACTTGAAGAGATACTTCATGTAATAAGGATCCATGATCCTTAGCTATTTTCGTATCCGATATCCATGAAGGATCCTTAGAGGATAGATGATCCTCACTCTGGTAATGATCTAATCTTAATTTATCTAATTCTTTAATTAACTTGTTTACAAGGAGAAGGATCCTAGATCCTTTATCCTTCTTTCACTTAGTTATGAGTTTTGCAGAAGATTGATATATGCTTAACAGAGGATCAAGTATCCACAGAAGTCTCCTAAGTTTTATGGGCTTGTCCCCACCTTCGCCAGTAGCGCACGATGATCTTGGTGCAGTTCAAGGCAATGGGACCAGTACCCGCTTTAGGGGCTGACAATTTCATTGTACTGGCTGTATCCAGGATCCTATGTATAATGGTAGACGTACCATACATCCGTTCCTAAGATTTCTAACGTTTTCACGTTAGCTAAGGTTTTGGCATTTTCATGTTACTAAGTTTGGATAGTCGCCAGTGAGGGCCATACTCAAGTTTACACAAGATCCTTTGGGCTTGTCCCCAGTTTTTTTGGGCTTGTCCCCAGTTTTTTTTGGCTTGTCCCTAGTTTTTTGGGCTTGTCCCCAGTTTATTGGGCTTGTCCCCAGATTGTTGGGCTTGTCCCCAGTTACTAACTCCTCTCTTATATTGGCTTAGTCCCAAGTTATGTTCCATTTCAGGTTTCCGAAGCTAAACAACCAAGGATCCTTGATCCTAACCTTTTACTAAAGTTTGTCTTTTGGTTATCCTGATTGTAAGTATTAAAGGTTTAGGATCCTAACTTGGATTCTCAGGTATGATCCTTATTTACCTTAATTTTATTCTTGATTTATTTAAATTACCCTTATTCTTTGACAACTGGATGTATGATCCTTAATTTATGCCACTTTTTGAATTTTTCGATTATAGGATATTTGATCCTGGATCATATCCTAAGTTTTTTTGACAAAATCTAATATACTTTTGTCCTAAACTTGCAAATTCAAAGAAATTATATCATAACAGTTGAAAGGTAAATATGCACAGAATTAACAACACAAGATAGTCAAAAGGTTAAATTTTATTTATTTATCAAAGGTTAAACCCTTTAAAGGTTGTCAAAATTGCCAACCCAAGTTTCTACCAGCAAAACATGGCCCGTCCACTTGGGTTGGCAAAGGGTGTCCATACTAAGTGTTCAATAAGTGCAGGAAATAAAAGCGAGGGGCACCAAAGGCTTCATCCTCCACAAACAGAAGGACCCATCCACCTTTGTTACCCCCTATTGTTCGAAGGATCAGTGATCCTTAAACCTAGATACTATTGTTCACCATTACAAACCAACCATTGTTCTAAAAACACCAACAACAAAAAAAAAAAACATTAAAACCATAAAAAATGGGCTCCGGCCACGTCTAGAAATTTCCATCATCGCCCATTGTTGCAGCCTACACCTTCGCTGCATCACCACCAGCTGCTGATCCTTCCGCCTGATCCTTCAACCCGCTGCCACTAGCCTCGATTGCAAGAGTCTCCTGAGCCTCTTCCTCATCATCCAGCTCTGCAAGCCTCTTCTTCCAGCCCTCTTGGTCCCAGGCAGTCCTGTTAAAGTTAGGATCCTCAGCCTCCTTCACCATTTGAAGCTTGATTTTGAGCATGGCAATTGTGGCAGAAAGCTTGGCACCCTCCATCACTTCAGCCTTCTCCTAATCAGCTGTAATGTGGGCCAGGACCAGCTCCCTCTTCGCCAGGTTGACATCATTCTCGAGAGAGGCAATCTTTTGATCCTTTGCCAGAAACATATTCTGGAACTCCAAGTGTTTTTGCTCAGCCTCTTCAGCATAGGAATCCATGATCATATGGATCTCAGCAAATTTCTGCAAAAGAATAACACATGTCAGGATCCGTTATCCTCAATATGGGCAGAACAGACCTAAGGATCCGGGATCCTTACCTCAGAGACGTATTCTTCAAACTGATGTTGGATGAGAGGCAGGCCTTCAAGAGTGTCAGCGGTTTTCCTTTTCTTTCCACCCTTGCCCTTTGTGCCGACACCCTTAGGAATTGGGATGCTAGGACTGGCAGCCAGTTGTTTCTTAGCAGAGCGGGAGGAAGCGTATGCATCAAGATCACTCACACCGAACCGGGTGGCTGATTTTGAAGATTTTCCGGTGCCTACAAATTCAAAACACAGATAAGTATCCTTATTCTACATCTATTTAAATATTTAATCATACATAAATGTGAATACTTACTTGACATGGTGAAGGAACTAGAGGATACTTCTTGTGAATCTTTTGCTTTGGCTTGGAACGTTCTAACAGCAGGGTCAAGGTTCCAAAAGGCGGCAACCCTTTCCTTTGTTGCATGTGTTTCTTGGATGAAAGAGAGTGAAATAGCTGTAAAAACAGAGAACAGGATCAGTTATCCTTAAAACAGAAAAAGGCCTATTATGATCCTTGTCTAACGATCCCATATCCTACCCTGGATGATCCATTTTTTAGGAAGATCCTTCCTATTTGGGATTGAATCCCTCCTCACAAAGAAAAATCGGTTCTTCCAGTGGGTATCGTTTTTTGTGGTTTTGAGGATTGGATGAGGATCACCAGGTTTGTGTTTAAACAAGAAGCGGTGTGAACCGTGGCTAACAAGATTATACAACTCGGCCAACTCCGACATTCCTATTTCTATGCCCTCTTGCTCGATGATGTTCTCCATGGTGTACAGAACCCTCTACATCATCGGCATGGCCTGAATATAGCACATGCCGGTGAGTGCAAAGAAGGATTGGGTGAAAGCAGGGAAAGGATAAGAGAATCCTATCAAGAAGGGGGTGGCCAGAAAAGCAACCCAGGTGTCGGAGATACAGTCACTCTTCATGGAAGAGTCAAGAGGTTTGAAAAAAGCATCCGCCGGGAAACAATGGTGAATCCGGTCAATTTCTGGGTCAGTGAAGCGGCAGAGTTCCGACGAAGGATTTTTGATGATGCCTTGGCTTTTCAAGGGACTATCCTTCTTAGGATCCTTGGTAGGAGAGGATCGTAGCTTCATTGTGGTTTCAAGATTTTGAAGGAATAGAAAATCAGAATACGAAAATGAAGAGAGAAGGAAGAAGAGAGATACCTGATTAGTCTCCAGATGAGGATTTAAAGGAAGAGTAACACACGAATTTAAATGCCTTTTGATCCTTATCTCTAATTTCGAATTTATAATGATTATCTGCAGGTAGTCATGTCGCTGACATCAGGATTGTAACGGCTAGTCAGATGATAACGACTATATTTACGTTAGCTAGTTCGTTCAAGATAAGGATGAAAAATATGACTCATTAAGTTGTATTTTATTCCTCATATTTTGGGGGCAATTGTTAGGGTTGGATTTTCTAAGCCTAAGGATCACGGATCCTCAAGTGCAGCCAGGATCACGGATCCTCAGTTCTATTTGAATTAAGGATCCTCAGAAGACGTTGTAGGTTTAAGGATCCAGGATCCTCATTATTATCCTTACACTAACGGTTGTTTCCACAATATTTGAACTTGTTTTACAGGGGTATTCGCATGGGACTTAGTCTTGCCGAGATTCCAGGAGAATATGCTCTACTATTCTGCACGTGCTTGACTAGTATGACCGTTATGGAAGTCGTGGGAAGCTAGCACATTTTGCGGATTGTTTGTTATTTAGTTTATTTTCATTTTTAAAAGGGGATAACGAGCTTGATAGTTAGAACAATTAGCAAACACACACACTCGAAAACTCTCTGCAACTCATTGGCATTTACATACACTCTGCACACTAGTGATCCTTGTAACAAGCTTGTTATCATCCCGAGTTGTAACCTTTACTTGTTTAATATAGTTGGTGATCGGTAGTTTCCATCACCCGAGGTTTTTTGTGCCGGAGATCATATCTTGATCAAGGGCTTTTTCCTCGTATAAATCCTTGTGTCCCACATTCATTTTGGTTCATACATTTGTTCATTGATTCAAGCATCACACCTCACAAAATAAGATTTGGTTGCATTATCCTAGTCTGATTTTTGACCAAAACAGCTACTGGTCCAATTTTCTTAATGATTTAGAATAGTCCAATCGAACTTTAGATTTGATTTTTCCTTTCTTGCTGAATCGGACTACTCTTTTCCATGGAGAAACTCTTATTAGCATTCTTTCTCCGATTTGAAATTCTAATGATTTTGCCGATCTCATGGCCTAATAGTCACCTTTTCTCCTATTTCTGCTTAACATACGGGATGGCACTTTCATCCATAAAGTGCTTTAAATGGGGCAACATTAATACTGGTATGCTATTTGTTTATAAGAGAATTCGTATGAGTGGCAAGTGATCGTCCTACTTTCACCAATATCTATCACACATGTACTTAACCTGTCTTCCTATGTTTAGATTGTTCTTTCACCCTGCTTAAAATAAGTCGAGTTTTAATGGCTTTTTGAAAACTTTCCCATAAGTGAAATGATTATCTTGATCCGATACAATAGATAACGGGATTCTATGTAACGAGATTATTTCGTCTACATACAACTTAACTAAGTGTTTTATACTAAAGGGTTCCTTCATTGGTAGGGAATGAGCTGACTTGGTTAGTCGATCTATAATCACCCAGATTGTGTCGTTGCCTGTTCTTGTTTTGGGAATTTTGGTAACAACATCCATTGTTATCAATCCCATTTCCATACTGGCATTTCTAATCATTGAAGTAAACCTAAAGGTTTCTAAAGTTCAGTTTTAACTTGCTAACAGATTAAATACTTAGAGACATAACTTGCTGCATCCTTTTTCATTCCTATTTATCAGTAATTCTTATTCAAATCTCGATACCTCATATTACTTCCACGATGCATCATATACTTAGTTTTATGAGCTTCTTCAAGAATCCTTTCTCATAGGTTTCCTTGAATAGGTACCCAAATTTTTTTCTTATGGAATCTCCAACATCATCCATTGATTATTCCTTTTTAACCCTTCAGCATCATCCCAAATTCTTTTCTTATGGAATCTCATAACTTACTACATCCTTCATTATTCCTTTTTAATCCTTCAATATCATCCTTTGATTGCTGTTTATTGGGTACTTTTTAATTGTTCCATTAAATCTATCTGCAATTTAATCTAAGAGCACGTACTTGTTTCGGCTTCTTATGAAACTTACGACTTAAAGAATCAAATACTACATTAGTCTTACCTTCGTGATATATCACAATCGTAGTCACTTAAAAATTTCCATCCATCGTCTTTGCCTTATGTTAAATTCTTTTTGCCCAAAAATATATCTTAAGCTCTTATGATCTGTAATTATAATGTACTTACTACAATACAAATAATGTCTCCAGATTTACTTATTGATTTGGAGAACGGGATGGCTATCCGGGATAAGTCTAAAATGTTGATAGTATCCTGAGCATAGATTGACAAATAACGAGCTCCTAGAATAAGTCGTCAATTCTTGGTAATGGGTATCGATTCTTAATTGTGACCTTATTCAATTTTCGATAACCGATACTCATACGCATCTGTTCGTCTTTCTTCTTAACAAATGACATACGTGTTTTAACAATCGGTGTTGTTCCTAGTATCAAGTGAATTTTGAGTTCCTCCTCACGATCGGTGATAGTCCAAGTAGATCCTCTGGGAAAACGCCAGAGTATTCCGATATTACCAGAATTTCTTTCAGTTCCTTGCCTCTAGTTTTAATGATCACCGAGACCATATACACTATGCCTTACTTCCGTGCATAACTTGCAGCTTTCATCATAGAGATGAACTTTGTCGGCTTGTCTGTCTTGTCTCCTTATGATCACTTCTCCTATTGGCTTGCAAATCTCAACCTAATTCAGCAATCACCTCAGGAATCATTGTTGCCATTTGTTCCTTTTTATGAAGGAGAAAGAATGTCCTTTCTGTCAGTTCTTTCCATTTCATGGCATATGTCTTGATCGTGTGCTTGGAAGATCAAATCTCACCATCTTAGTGCCTTATTTTTGAAGCATACATTACTTCATCCTTCTCAGCGTATATACTAATGGTTTGGATAACTTTAGTCCTTTGCAGCCCATGTATTGTCGTAACAACTCCTTTATTTCTAACAATCTTAGTAGGATCACAAGTGATGAAAGTCTTGGTAGGTACATCTAGTCGTAGGTTACTCTCATCTTCTCAAGAGTTCTAATGAAAGTAAAATTCCTCTCATAAGCATAAGTTATAGACGTTTTGTGCCTAGCACAACTTTTTTAGTTACAGGTTTCCTGCTTGCGTTAATAGTCAAAGGTAACACATTGGAAATTCTCATACTTTCGATGGCGTCTCAACTCAAAGGGTTCATATAGTTCATATTGTCACACGAGTTACGAGACGGATGATTAAATGGAATAGTGTTCGATATCGGAATTATAGATGTCTATGAGAGGTTCATGACAATGAATTCTAAAATTATCATTGACACACAGGCTCGCAATTCATCCTAAAAATAAAAATATAGTAATAACATCTTGCTACGTTTAAGTTTACCGGGTCCTGAGTTGAATGGGTGTTGACTGCCATTGACCGGTTGACTGAAAGTTGACCAAGTTAACTTACGTTGACTGACTTGTTGACCCGAATCGTACTACCCGTACTCGAACTGTGACCCAACGTAAACCAAGCTAAAACCCGAACCAAAACAACTCGTCCCGTATCTGACCACCACCACCGCCTTCACTTGCCGGCCGGACTGATGCCGCTGGCGACGGTGTTTTACCACCACCATCATCATCATCTTCAATACAGTCGCAACCTCATCATCATCGATCATCTAAAACACCACCAAATATGCTCGGATCTTTAAAAAATTCCAAAAGAGAAATGAGAGTTGTGAGGGGTTTTAGCGTAAAAAAAACCTCGTCGGGAAGAAAAATATACCACCACCGTCGAGAGCGGCGTCGGCACCTCGCCGGCTCCACCGGCTTACTCTCTCCCTCCTGCAGCTTCCTCTCTCCTCGATCTCATTCTCTTGTCTAGAATTTATGTAGGTGGGAGATGATATCAAGGAAATGATGGATGAGTGGCGGTGTTAGATGAGGTGGGGGAGTTGGGGTTGCTCGTCAGAGAATAAAGACGGTGGCAGCCGGCCGGTTGCACTCCGGTCGCCGGCAGCAAAGAACGAGAGGAAGGGAGAAGAAAGGGGTGTTGGCTGAGAGTTGTCTGACTAGGGTTTCTTTCTAAAAAATGAAGATAAAATGTATAGCATGTTTTATATAGTTAGGGTTTTAAGTGGGCTTGGGCCCCAGGCCCAAAAGCCCGCTTCTTGTGATATGCGCGACCTGAGATGTTTCTGAAGCCCGTTTTCTCACCCGAACTTCGTAGTGTGTCGTAAAACAAAATTTTAGATCCGAAACACTAAAAATTACGTCGAAAGCTGTTGTTTGATGTCACACCCCAACCGATGGAGGAATCATCGGAGTGAGACGAAATAGATTGCTCATCACACATAACACTATTTGCGACAATATTTAAGTTCAAAACCGATTTCATTAATAACCATAAATTGTCAAATACATTGAAGGAAATTCAAATACAACAATTAAAAGACAAGTACAACAAGTTTAACATAACAAATTATTCAAATCTAGCATTTCTTGTGCGTTTCTAAGTCTTCCCTACTTGATTCGTCATAGCATCAATATCAACCTGTAACATGTTAAAAATAAAGGTTCAATGCAAAAGCATTGGCGAGTACACAATTTTTATATTACATAGCATAAGTATAAAAAGAATTTACTCAAATCCACATGGCAATTGTATACAAGGTAAACTAGCATGCAATACTATATGTCAAACCCAAGTGTCCACAAGAATTATAAGTGTCCCTCGCCACAAAAGTAACAAGACTATTTATGAATAAAAAGCTTAACAATACCCCGACGGGCAGCGTGCTACTCCTATAGCGCTATATATGTTAAGTTTGGGCTAGCTAAGTTAATGACAAGTAGCAAAGTATGAATCTAGCATGAACCTAAGTATAACAAGTAGCATGTATAGCAGATTGAGAATATAAAGTATGTTTAAGTGTGTGTTTGTGAATTTTGTACATTAACATGTTACAACCCAAACTGTTTAGAAAGGAAATGGGTCAAGTGTACTCACGGTTTTGCAAGTTTCCACTTGGTAATTCCGTGAAGAGTTGGTTGTTTGAGGATGGAACACCGAGTTCTCCTACACGAGGAAACATAGGTGTGTGAGTATTCGGATGATAACGGAGGATTTGGATTCGGTGCGTTATTGTTTCCGCGTTTTTCGTTCACCTTTGCGCTTTGTGATGTTCAAAAGCACGACAATTTCACAAAACCAAATTCATACGCATATATGTTATATATGTAAAGTTCGTATTTGTCAGCGTTATCAGTATTTCGTACAGTGTCAGTTTGTTATCGCTTAATGCTCAGCAGAAGCTGAAGGATAAGACGCAAGTGTCGCTCGTGCTCTTCTTGAGTCTTGGGGTAGATGAGAATATCGTCGATGAAGACGATCACGAATCGGTCTAAGTATGCTTTGCACACGTGGTTCATCAAATCCATGAAAACTACAGGTACGTTGGTCAAACCAAAGGGCATGACCACGAACTCATAATGACCATAAAGCGTACGAAAGGCGGTTTTGGGTATATCTTCTTCGAGGACTCGAAGTTGATGATAACCAGAATAGAGATCAATCTTGGAAAAGCAAGTCATGCCTTGTAGTTGATCGAAGAGGTCGTCAATATGAGGAAGAGGATATCGGGTTTTGACAGTAAGCTTGTTGAGCTCACGATAGTCAATACACATTCGGAACGATCCATCTTTCTTTTTGACGAATAAAACGGGAGCGCCCCAAGGAGAAGTACCAGGGGGTATAAAGCCTTTATCAAGAAGCTCTTGAAGTTGGCTCGAAATCTCTTGCATCTCAGAGGGTGCTAGACGATAAGGAGACTTCGGGACAGGCACCAAATCGATTCGAAAATTAACAGAACGAGCAGGAGGCGGACCAGGAAGATCATCGGGAAATGTAGGATCAAATCGAGCTAAAAATCTGATTTTGTATAAGAATCAAGATGAACACACTCAAAAATATATAACTTTAAAACCCTTGATTGATTTGCAAAGATGAATACAATTTTAGCCCCCAAATCTCTCTCTAAGTGTGTTGGAGAAACCCTAGTCATCTCTTTCTATTTTTAGCCTATACTACTTTAGGCTAATTACATTTAGGTCCCCAGAGATTAACTAAATATTAAAACTACAATGACTAAATTAAATATATTTTGCCTAAACAAAATATATTTAATTAACTAAAGCAATATAACTATCATATCTCGAATGTTCACACGCCATATCTTTCTTCTCGTGTCGACATGCGTGTTGACTTTGACTTGATTGCGTTGACTTCGACACGTTGGTGTTAACTTTGTTGACTTGATTCGTTGATAACATTAGAATACCCGTTTTAGACCCAACAATCTCCCCCTTAGGCTAATGTTATCAAACTGTTGTATCATCTTTAGAACCGTCAACTTCATGCATGATATAATCTTCAATTTGGGAAGCTTCAATCTCAATTTTAGACCCAACACTCTCCCCCTAGACTGATGCTTTCCAAATTTTCTTTACTGAAGATCTTCTTTTGACACTTTGCTCTTTGAGTACTTTATCTGGATAAGATCCCCCTTTTTGCATGCATCATCTTTGACAAGCCGGAACAAGCTTTCTCCAACTCTCTTTAGCTTGAGTGAATCAGAAGACGTAGGAGGAGGAGGATTCCTAGCTCGGTATCTTCTGCAATCTTGAGGAAACAGGTGCTCTGTTTTAGTATCTTGCTCAACAGATGATTAGCCATCTTTGCAGCAAGTAGTCGAAGTAACCTATTCACAAACATAAACACAACTCCGATTTTTCTTTTAGATAAATTCAACGTACAGACAAAACCGTATTCATTTGTAATGTGTAATGGAAAGAGTATCTCAAACGGGTTGAGACACGATTGATGTGATATGGAAGACTTAGAAAAACAACTGTAAACAAATCAAAATATTTTTGGATTTTAGATTTTTTTAATCATCATTTTTTAACTTTCAACCTTTAAGATATAGAGCTGATCAAATACGAGATCATACCAACTTGAAAAGCCTAGCCACACATCAAATTTCTTTAGGATAGCTACGACTCAAAAACGATTGCTGGTATGTTTGTCCGTTTAAATCCATGCACCATTCTTTCGACATACATCTGGTGATAAGTTATCATGTTTTGGGTATATTTAGGATGAAGCTAGTGGACCCCACACGTGTTCGGTTTAACTTTTTTGTCCTCATGGTCTTTTGAGATGACTGCCTTAACAACTTAGAAATAGTATATCCTAGGTAATGAGAGCTCTAGATCTATGTTTCCATAAGCAGAGGAGATGATCACCTTAAATCAGATGATGAGAGCTTCAGGTCTATGTTTCCATAAGCAGAGGAGGTGATCATCTGATTTAGAGAGTATAACTAATAAAATATTTACTTAATATATGTACGCGCTTTGGCGTATCTTTTATTCCTATTGCACGACATTAACATTGCGTGCCTTTTTGCTCTTTTTAGGTTGTACACATTGGTGTCTTTTCAATATATATATATATATATATATATGCACAACATTGTGTGTCTTTTGAACGTCTAAATTTAATCTCGCAACCCCTTTTGGACATAATCGGTTTGTGCAATCCTACAACAAGGTGGGTATCCACATTATCATACGATCTTTATCTTTATCACCAAGATGCAGTTTACTTGTCTGAAATGCTGAATCTACTGACATATCGTTAACTTGGAGCCGTATCTTCCATCAGATCCTATTCATGCGAAGACATAATCAAGTTAGTTCCTATCATTTCTCATATAAGATCATGATTATTTTGCAATAATTACATCTCATGGTCTAGGAAGTATTTTAATACTCCCCCTTAATATTTTATTTATGTACAACCATTTACTGAAAAACTGTATTGACAAAATAAAGTCTTCCACACCAGGCACATATGTCAGCAAGAAAATGAGGGTGTTATAGTGCAGTTGAGTGCGCAAGCAGGTTAGATACCATAACCAAACCTGTGATTTTCCTCTTTAAACTTGTATCTAGAACAACCACTGATAATAACTGGTGTTACTAACAGTCCTCCTTGGATGTTCCTACACTCATAAGCAAATCAGTTAGAGAGTGGAACCCAAGCCATCGTAGTCTTGGGTTGTCCCCTTTCATCAAAATATGCCAAATCTTTTCCCTCATTGATTTCTTTTACAACCATTGGTCTGACTCGCCAAACCTTTGTTGGTTTAAATTTTTTTTTGTAAAAGATTTAAAGTTTGAAATAATTTTTATTTTAATACCCGGAGGGAAAGATTGAGGTTTTGATGTGTTGGTCCTTTTCATATCTGAATCATGTGAAACCGGCTTCACATGTGGAGATCTGGATGGAAAGTTTTTCATCTGATCTTTCAAAGATGTGTGATTTTTATCTTTTGATCCAGAGAAGCAATACTGGTTGCCTTTACCGTCTGGATCGTGTCGCTCTGGGCATTGCTTGAGCACATGACCTTTTTTTCCACACCTAAAACAAGCCTTGAATGGATTTTGTGACTTTTCAGTTTCGTGTGATGCAACTAGGGGCGGGGATTGCTTTGAGCTTGACTCAACATGTTGACAAACGTGATGTTCGATAACTTCAAATGATTTTTTGATCTTTGACTCCCCAAGACTTTCATTTCTTTTAGATTCATCATCTGAACTCGTGCAATCATCAATGTGGAAGTCTTTTTCCCATGGATCTTGATTTACTAGACTTGCAGAGTCTTTTGGAGTTGTTGGTTTTTGAACACCCGATGGTTCAAGGTTTTTAACCTTTTTATCAGCATATGTTACTAAAGTTTCTGATTCATTTGAGCTTTCCCATTCTTGATATGACTGAGAATCTAAATCGCCTTGATCCTCACTTAAGCTTCCTTTGCCACCTTCTGAAGTTGTGATGCTTGAGTCTTCGCTGCTGTTTTCTTCATTTAGCTCTTTCTCTGACTCTTACGTACTTATATGAGATGGAACAAATTCTGGAATTTCCTCCGTGAGGAATTTTCCGAATCTGTTTTGTTTCAATTCTGGAATAAACACAGGAGGTTCACACACAACTTTTTCATCACAAAAGGCATAATTGAAGTTTTGTTTGCTTTATCACAATTCCAGGTGAACCAATTAACAGTGGAATAACTGTCGCCTGAATATCATATCCCTATTTTTGATCCACCACAGTCATCATCGCATCCATCTTCTTCACGCTCAATCACATATGCATTGTTATCAGAAAGGTTAGAAACCTCTCCATTTTCACAAGAAACATTTTCAACAACAAGATCATTTTCATCAATCAAATCATTATCAGGATGAGGAGATGGCATGGGTACATAGTTTTTGCTATGTGGAGGAAGAAAGAGTTTTCTTTCATTTCCAAGCTTATCTTTGTACCCGATTCCATCCTTCACATATGTCGGTCGTTGGCAATTTTTAATATCAACCAATGTATTTTTGCATACGTTCCATTTATCTATCGTGATCTGCAATCTATTGTTTTCATTTTGAGATTTTTCTAATCTTTCAGTTAAATCATTTATGACAAAATCTTTTCTGAAAACAAATTCTTTCAAAGTCTGCATTTCAGCTAAAGTTGAGTTCAACTTTCTCTGATATGCAGCTTCGTTTTCTTTCAATTCTTTGTTAAATTGCAAAATCTTTTCTCTTTCTCTAATCAAGTCACAGTTGAGGGATTTATAATGTGCCACGACGTTGACACACGGTTGGGAGCAAAATTTGACTTTAAACTCATAAGGAATGCTTTTTGCCAAGTCTTTCTCCTCTTTTTCTTTCCTGGATTCCATTTTCATGGCCTCTTCAGGAATCTTTTCTTCTATCTTTTCACTTGCTGCACTGCTCCCTTATTCCTCCTTCACAGCTTGAGCATCATCGACCACAATATTCTTTTCATCACATTGTGGAGCCTTTTCAGAGTTTGCGGAAGCATTGTTGAAGTTTGATGCGTTTGCAGCTTGTGAGCTAGAGTCATTGGAGGTTGTTGGAGGTACAGATGTCATGTTCTTGTGAGCATCAGCAGATTGGACAAATTTCTGAGGATGTTCGACTTGATCTCTTTCAAAAGAGTCTAGAGCATCGATCAGATCTGATAACGTGACTGGATTCAGGTTGTTTAAGAAGCTTTGTTTAATTTTTATACATTTTAAGCTCCACTCTTTTGGGAGTGAGTCCAAAAGTTTACTGATTGCAGCACGGTTGGTGATGGGATTACCAGCCTTTTTCATTTTCGCCATCATGTTTAAAATTCGGCTGATGTGACCTGATAAGCTTTCCCCGCGAACACTGTCGAACATGTCATATTCCTTTTGGACCAAGTTCCTTTTGTTCTGAATCAGTTCCTTGTCTCCTTCATAGAAATCAATCAACGCCAACCATAATTCATTCGCCGTCATGTATTCTTCAAACATGTTGTAGTCGTCCGTTGATAAAGCCATTGTCAAAGCAGCGTGAGCCCGTCGGTCATGTTGAATCAACTCCTTGTCTTCATTTGTGTATGTCGGCGGATCGTTGTTGACCACACGCATGTTATCACAAACGGTCGTGGGTATGTGTGGTCCGACGGTGATAGAGATCTACTGGTTATAGTCCGTATACTCGAAAAAGGACTTGATTCGGTTTTTCCAACTGCTAAAATCAGCTGATCCTTTCAGCTTCGGTGGTCGTCTTGCAGTTCCTGTTTCAAGTTCAACTTGTGCAATGTGATTTAACTGATTTTGAAACATTTTTTTATATTAATTCAAAAAAAAAAATTTGTATCAGCTCAAAACCCAGGTCAAATTACTTTGACAATAACCCTGTGTTGGCTCCAATTTTTAATAGTACTTGGCCCAAATAAACTTGAAACACCTGGCCCAGTGAAATTTTGCGAATACAAGTTAATTTAAAAAGGCCCAGAAATAAACTATGGATACCCGGCCAAAAACGGATCAAAATTCTAAGCCCACGAATAAAAATTTTAAGACCCGACCCCAAGATTCAAACCCAAGATTCAATGACACCCGGTCAGTACTTTTCAAACCCAAGATTCAATGCTTTGAAATAATAACCCTTTTTTTAATTAAATTTTTTTAAATCACAAAACTAGACCTTTGAATTTCCTTTTAATATTTAGAGTAAATTGCCATTTTAGTCCCTGAGTTTTGTCCAAATTTGCCATTTTAGTCCAAATAGTTTTTTTTTCGCCTCTGGGTCCCTGACTTTTCCCTTTTGTTGCCATTTTGATCACATACACTAACTCCATCCAAAAACTCCATCTTTAACCAGGGGTATTTTGGGGATTTTCATTTTAAATGTTTTCAATTGCCATTTTGATCCAATTCCAAAAAATAAAATAAAAATCCAAAAAATCAAAAAAATTCCAAAAAATTCTAAAAATAATAAAAATTCTAAAAAATCATAAAAATTCTAAAAAATCCAAAAAATTCTAAAAAATCCAAAAAATCCGTTTCGGCGCGAACCGTTTCGAACCCCGAACCGTTTCGACGCGAACCGTTTCGACGCGAACCGTTTCGACCCGTACCGTTTCGAAGCCGAACCGTTTCAAGCCGAACCGTTTCGACCCGTACCGTTCCGAACCGTACCGTTTCGAACCGAACCGTGCCGTATCGAACCGAACCATTTCGACCCGTAACGTTTCGAACCCGAACCGTTTCGACGCGAACCGTTTCGACCCGTACCGTTTCGAACCGTACCGTTAAGATGCGAACCGTTTCGAACCGAACCGTTTCGACCCTTACCGTTTCGACCCGAACCGTTTCGAACCGTACCGTTTCGACCCGAACGGTAGGGTTCGAAATGGTACGGGTCGAAACGGTTTGGTTCGAAACGGTTCAGCTCGAAACGGTTCGGGTTCGAAACGGTACGGGTCGAAACGGTTCGGGTCGAAACGGTTCGGCCTCGAAACGGTACGCGTCGAAACGGTTCAGCTCCAAACGGTTCGGTTCGAAACTGTACGGGTCGAAACGGTTCGGTTCGATACGGCACGGTTCGGTTCAAAACGGTACGGGTCGAAACGGTTCGGCTTGAAACGGTTCGGCTTCGAAACGGTACGGGTCGAAACGGTTCGCGTCGAAACGGTTCGGGTTCGAAACGGTTCGCGCCGAAACGGATTTTTTGGATTTTTTAGAATTTTTTGGATTTTTTAGAATTTTTATTATTTTTTAGAATTTTTATTATTTTTTAGAATTTTTTGGAATTTTTTTTATTTTTTGGAATTTTTTTGATTTTTTGGAATTGGATCAAAATGGCAATTGAAAACATTTAAAATGAAAATCCCCAAAATACTCCTGGTTAAAGATGGAGTTTTTGGATGGAGTTAGTGTATGTGATCAAAATGGCAACAAAATGGAAAAGTCAGGGACCCAGAGGCGAAAAAAAACTATTTGGACTAAAATGACAAATTTGGACAAAACTCAGGGACTAAAATGGTAATTTACTCTAATATTTAACTACAACTTCAGCAAAGGCTTTGAAAATTTTGAAATCCGGCCGGACGTCAGAAGTTTTATCAAATGAAGTTTTGAATATTGTTTTGTTGCTTGAGGACAAAAAACCACCAAACCCTCTAAAAAGAAATGAGAACTGCCGTCACCCCCTTTATCTCCCTCTCTCTCTCTCATTCTATCAAAAACTCAAACCCTACAATCCTTTTCAATTTCAAGTTTCTGTAACCCATCATCTCTCTCTCTTCGATGGACAAAACCAAACCCTAGTAAACAAATTTACAGCCGCCACCTTCTTTTTCTCTCTTTCCTCTACCACAAACAAATACGCAGGCCAGACAATGGTGGTGAAGGGGTATGGTCCCAAAAAGCCGCGCAACCCCCTGCAAGGTCGCGCGAGGACCATACTCCTTAATCAGCAATTTTCTTGATTGCCAACCTCGCGCGGCTACAACATCTCTGTGTAACGCTGCGCGAGGTCCACATAAGAGTAAACTCCAGTTAGCAACACTTGGCATTCTAAAAAGAACATCGCGCGAGGTGATAACGTGCTCAGCAAGAATCATGCGTGGCTTCGGCGCGAGGCCTTTCCAGATAATACACAAGGTACAAGTGGCAGGATAAAAGAGCCAATCAGGGTCCTTCTATTCCTGCGCAATCGTGCTCCACGATCATCTGACATGCAGGAGACAAAAAGTACTTAAGGACGCCTATGTGGCACCAATCACAGGGCAGAGACAACTGCCCCACGACCTCCACTTACCTGCTGATGGCAGAAGGGCGACCAGGCCAACAACATTGACACGTGGCTCCAGTCACGTTGCGCCAACTCCATAAAGCTCCTAGAAGCCACTAACGGTCGACACCAGTGAGACAAGGAGCATATCCTCCATGTTGTCGCCTTCCGGCCCAAGGCCCATCAGCCCACACCCTCTTACACCTCTCCGGCTATAAATAGAGACCTTCACTTCACAGGTTATTGATTCCATTCCCTCTACTCTCACTTAATACTTAAATTCTCTCCCAAAGCAGTCGCTTATTCTCACGCCGGAGCCTGGTTAAGAGGGAAACCCCCACATTCCCCTCTTAACGAGTAACGGTGTTTTGTTTTGCAGATAAACCACAGTCATTAAGGAGCTCAGGAAACCATAAGAAGATTAACCATCATGGTAGAAACATAAACCAAACTGATTAATCCCTTAATTAGTTCAGTGTTTCTTCATTGGCGCCCACCGATTTTTTCTACAAACCACTCTCATCTTCTTTCCTGAGTTTTCGTTGTTTTTTCTTCCTTCGATCATGGCTGGTCAAGGAATCATTCCCGAGTTTGCGGGTCTCGGAGCAGACCCTAACGCAGCGTTGGGGGTGGATAACCAAAACATCCAACCCCAACACGAAGAAATCGACGAAATCGAGATAGCCAACACTGGGGGTCCGCGCGGGAGCTTCACCCGCATCACTCAAAATACCCCAGGAAACAACGGTGCTGGACCCTCGAACACAGCTCCACCTCAGAATATCTCAGCGCTATTAGGGCTACCAGAGGGCGAAACACTAGCCTCATGGTACGCCAAGCAACTCGCCACCATTAACGCGGCATATCAATCCTTGAGCGCGCAACAAGCAGTTTTAACGGCAGAACCTTCCTTGGTTACACCAACCGGCCCAAGTCACGGGCCGCGCCAGATGGCACCACCGCAAAATATCCAAGGAAGAGCAAACAGACCTCCCCCTACCCGAAGACAAAGCGTACAAGACACGCGCGATACACGGGGGGAGACAGAAAGCTACTATGACGAACGGTCAAACTTCCAACGAGGACCAGTTCATAGCCGGCTCACGCCGCGCAACATAAACGATGAGTGGGAAGAAACTGACCCGAATGATCCAACCTGGGAGAACGATGACGAATCTTCGGTTTTCAATCGTTTGCAAAGAAATCATGAGTACTACAAACTAAGGCAGCACGTTGGGTATACCGAAGAGGCAGAGCGTGACTTTCGCCTCGCCTACCGACCAGAGGAAGCTATAGAGCATTCAAAGTTCATCCCAAAGATAGCACTCGTGCCGCTCAAGAGAGAGAAATTACCTCCGACTGTCGGAAAGTTTAACGGATTGACTGATCCCGATGATCACGTCAGAGTTTTCACAAGCGTGGGCTGCATGGGAGGATGGAATATGCCCATGTGGTGCCACCTGTTTATCCAAACACTTACCGGGGCTGCTAGCGCCTGGTTCAACAGCCTTCCTCCAGGAAAGATAAAATCATGG
Organism: Helianthus tuberosus; assembly: GCA_030545235.1. Taxonomy (NCBI): domain Eukaryota; kingdom Viridiplantae; phylum Streptophyta; class Magnoliopsida; order Asterales; family Asteraceae; genus Helianthus; species Helianthus tuberosus. The sequence continues at coordinate 32,670 of JARYGA010012113.1, forward strand.
GTAGATTTCAGGACTCAGTTTTTGAGTCACTTCAGTCAACAAAGGCGATACCAGCGCGATACATCTGAAGTTGAAGATATCTGGCGCAGAGATAACGAGGGATTGGAAGATTTCATTACGCGCTTCAAGTTACAAATGCATGTTAAACTTCTTTACATATTGAATCCTTGCTATCTCCTACAGTATTTTCCAGTTACAAATGCATGTTAAACTTCTGATTAGCACGAAAACACTCCAGTCATGCCTCCAAGGTCCTCCGCGAACATAGCGCGAGACCGGGCAATTACACTCACACAAGAGCCACACTTACATTTATTCGCGCTAACTTAACCGAAGTTTCTAACAACAGTGCAATAATTGTAACGGGAAGGAATAAACGAGCATCATATTTAAAACAAGCGCGACCGCGCGACAGTTACACTAAAGCAGTGTCATTCATTTGATCAAAAACAAGCGTAATCACGCAAAGGTTTACATTTCAAAACTTCCGAAGAAAAATTACAAGGCACAAAGCCTAAAAGTACTAGCCTATTCAAAGCTACCATCACCATCACCATCACCTTTACCATCACCATCACCACCCGCAGTTTCCTCCTCATCCGAGAGCTCAACCATCTCCGGTGGGTCAAGGATAGTCTTCAGCCGTAGACACCAGTCATCATGCTTCAACGCGTCAGTAACCAAATCCATCACAGGTATCGATAGATGGTCATAACCATGTTCAGCACGAGCTAACTCAGCTTCCGCTCGATCAGTCACCGAACAATGGCTGACGTCGAACTCCTGTCCAAGCATAGCTGTGGCGTGTTCCGCACATTCAAGGTAGCCTTTACGATGACCGACCGCGAGGGAAGCATCTATAACGGCCGCAACAGCCTTATCCAGTTCTCCAGCATTTAAGATGGAGTTGGCCATCTACAACAAACGAAATGCATAAGACAATAGATTTTAAGTAAAAAACAAGAGTCAAGGGAAGACGTACCAGAACTATTCCTCGACCACGCAACCACTCCGCATCAGAGACTAGAGTATCCACGATACCCTGAGCCTCAGCATAGTTAGTCTGCGCTACATTAAGGGCTGCGGTACTAACATCACGCGCTTCTTCAGCCCTTTGTTTGGCTTCTTCAGCAGTGGTTGCCTTTACCTTTTCAGCTTCAACGTCGATCTCCAAGGACTCGCTTCGATCAACCTGCTCTTGCAAGCGACGTTTCAACTCCGCAATCTCCACGTCCTTGGCCATTAGATCCTTGTCTTTGTTCAACAGCCGCATCTTAACTTCAGCCAACTCAACCTACAAAGTAATAACGGAACCAGTCTATGATTTTACTAGACAAAAGTATAAACGGAGTAAGAAGTTTCTCGAACCTCAGCCTGCTCTTTAGCAGCTCGCGCAGCTTGCGCATCCTCGACCTTCGCTGACAGCTCCACAACCTTGGCTTCAAGGTTGACAATCTTGTTATGAGCCGCGGCCGCGCGCTCATTGTCTTTCGCACATATGCGCTTGAACTCGACTTTCTCCTTAGCCAGCTGCTGTTCAGCAGCATGAAGTTTGTTTTTAAGACCTTCGCGCCCCCACTCCTCTGACTTTCGGTCAGCCTCGAATTTCGCTTTTTCCTCATCAAAGGCAGCTCTCGACTTCTCCAAGTCAGTAGCACGCCTTAATATCCGATCGCGATATTTTTCCCAGTAATCCCTCTCCCTAACCAATGTCCGCCATTCGCGAACAATTTCCTGGTTAGCGGCACGGGTGTTGGCTTCTCCAACAACGTATGCATGATACAGCCCGCTGTGAGTCCGCGCCCTTTGACAATCAACCTCACCAGGAGGAATTGAGTTCAACAACCAGTCGCGGCAAGGCGCGAACTCTTGGAAGGTATCTTTTTGCTTTAACCCCCATGGCGGATTGTGCGGAGAGTCGCCACGACTCTCTTCAGTATAAGACTTGTAATAGATATCCCCCAAGGTATCCCGGGGGCCTATCGGAGAGCGTGGCGGCGCGCCATGTTTTACTCCACCCTGGCCAGCCGCCGAACCAGAGCCCGCGCCTCCAGAAGCAGATACCACAACAGGCTTGTCGGCAGCGGATTTCTCTTTCTCCTTCTCTTTCTCCTTTTCTTTCTCCATGGCAGCAACCTGTTTCGCCTTCTCCTGCTCAGCCTGCCTCTTCTTCTCGTCGTCAGCCTTCTTCTCTTCATCAGCCTTCCTCTTCTTCTCTTCCTCTGCTTTCTTCCTACGATCCTCATCAGTTTTCCTCTCCCTTTCGGCAGCCTCCGCCTTATCCCCCTCAGCAGCATGTTTATCCTTGGCAGACTCAGCCCCAGCAGTCTTGGATTTAATAGTAATCTTTGGCCTCTTTGGCTCAGGCTCCGAAGGCTCGGTAAACGTAACCCCCTTTTCAGGGGTCTTCTTCTTGGCTTCTGCAAAAAACAAATGTTAAAGATAAATGGAAGTTACAAGGAACAAAGATAGGAAACTAACCCGGAGAAACTTTGTAAAGTGAACGCAGGTTGCTCCGTTTCCCAATCAAGGGGATCTCACCAGCTTTCAGCGCAGCAGCCACACCTGTTGTGGTCTCGCTCCTACTTCTTTTTCTGCTGATCAACTTCTCAGCAGCCTCCTCTTCGATCTCCTCCTCTTCATGCGCAACAGAGGACGGAGTAGCGCCAGCATCAGGGTTACGAGAACCCGCGCTACCTCCACTTTTTGAACCACCTGCTCCAGTCTTCTTCTCGCCTGCGCGCGACAAGCCGTCAAGTGAGTCACTAATTATCACATAATCTCTCAAGTCACTCTGACGAAGCCGAAGAGTACCTTTATCAGCAGCACCAGAGGTTGCGCGGCTACTCGCACCTTTCTTACTCGCCACTTCCGGCTCAAGGTTGATCACCTTCTTCTTCCTGGTCGGTTTCTTCTTCTCCTCAGGGTCAATGCCCAAATCGCGCAGCACACCTGCAAAGATGGTAGACCAGGAACTTAACTCCCCGGTTGAGGATCCCACTGACTCTTCGCTGGAAAGATAAACAACCTCTTTCCCAGCAGAAGTGACAGAGCGCAAGGGACGAGGTTTAGGTATATGCGCACCTTCAGTTGCGGTAGGCGGCGCGGCAAATGCATCAGTAGCCGGATACATGAAGTTGCCCTTAATTGTTTCATACCAATACTCCTCCCCAGCCCGGAGCGGGCGCACACTCATGGAACCACCAAAGGTGGAGAAAGCGGCTTGATACAGGCGCGCCTCTACAAGACAAATAGTATAAATAAACACAATTGCGAAACAGAAAACCAGCAAAACGAAAGAAATAACTAACCTTTATCCTGGAACTTCAAGATAGGGACATCTTTGCTCAAAGGTGGCCATTGATCACTCATCTGCGCCGCGACAAGGACATTTTCACCAAACACTCGGTTTGGGGTTGAAGTAAGCTGCTTATACCAAACCTCATTTTTTGGAATCGCCAGATCCTCTTTCGCAATAGGTTCCGTCCAAGGACGGAAGAGCATGGCGATCGGGATCACCTCTTCCCGAATATAAAAAAACTTCGGTTTCCAGTCATGGAAACTCTTGGGGGGGTTCAGCAGTATCTTCTTTACGGCGCCACGACTGGCGAAAGAATAGAAGCCCATATTCCTTTGAAGTTGGTAAAAAGCCCGGAATTTCTCCACAGTCGGCTCGATATCATGAGATCGACATAAAAACTCGAAGTGTCGAACTCTTCCCATCCCCGGTGGACTCAACTGGGATATGTGAAACCCATAAAACTGCAGTATATGGGCCATAAAATTTGTCGCGGGCAGCCGGAAATTACCTTGGTGAAAGAAGTCTTCGAACAACGTGATGTACCCCGGTGGTGCATCAGCGGCCGTCTGGTTCTGGCCAGGGTACCTAGCATCCCACTCCGGTGGAAACCGGAATCCACGAACGATCTGCTCGAAAAGTCCCAAGTCCCACCGGAGAACAGGAACGGGGCCTTCTTCTCCGGGATTATCTTCATGTTGTTCTTCAGCCATCGATGGATGAACAAAGGTCTTGAATGTCCTGGAAACAAGCCTGATAATCTGCTACGATGTTCTTCAAGAACTTGAAGATCTGCCGCAACCGTGCTCTTCAAACTTTGAAGATTCAAAGAAGTTTGAGAGGAAGTAAAAGAATAGTAGAAGAGAAAAGTGATGAGCCTCACATCTTTCCGGATATATATACCCATCGCATTTAATGCGATGGGTAACCGTGCCGAAACCGCCGCAAGCATGGCCAACCAGAAAGCGCCACGTAAGGCGTGTTTCCCGGAGTTACGGTTACCACGCGCGCGTGAGTTTCACTCTCCCGACGAAAATCTGAACCGTCAGCAACCAGTTGATGGCAACCGTCAGAGGTCAACTCAGTCGTCACCAACCACGACTTTTGCACCAACCTGTCAGCATTCGAATTTCGAGATTTTTCCCGCCCAAAGTCATTAGAAACTTCGTGTTGAAGCTAACAACAACGCCAACAACAAGCCTGGTAGTCGCGCCGTAGTAACCAACAACTTACACGCGCGCCGTCTACCAAAGCCAAAAGCATCATTTTACTTTATTTTCTTAAAGTCCAGAGCTCCAACCACTTGCCTTGCGCATGGTGCAGCACTGGACTGGGGGGACTTGAAGGGGTATGGTCCCAAAAAGCCGCGCAACCCCCTGCAAGGTCGCGCGAGGACCATACTCCTTAATCAGCAATTTTCTTGATTGCCAACCTCGCGCGGCTACAACATCTCTGTGTAACGCTGCGCGAGGTCCACATAAGAGTAAACTCCAGTTAGCAACACTTGGCATTCTAAAAAGAACATCGCGCGAGGTGATAATGTGCTCAGCAAGAATCATGCGTGGCTTCGGCGCGAGGCCTTTCCAGATAATACACAAGGTACAAGTGGCAGGATAAAAGAGCCAATCAGGGTCCTTCTGTTCCTGCGCAATCGTGCTCCACGATCATCTGACATGCAGGAGACAAAAAGTACTTAAGGACGCCTATGTGGCACCAATCACAGGGCAGAGACAACTGCCCCACGACCTCCACTTACCTGCTGATGGCAGAAGGGCGACCAGGCCGACAACAGTGACACGTGGCTCCAGTCACGTTGCGCCAACTCCATAAAGCTCCTAGAAGCCACTAACGGTCGACACCAGTGAGACAAGGAGCATATCCTCCATGTTGTCGCCTTCCGGCCCAAGGCCCATCAGCCCACACCCTCTTACACCTCTCCGGCTATAAATAGAGACCTTCACTTCACAGGTTATTGATTCCATTCCCTCTACTCTCACTTAATACTTAAATTCTCTCCCAAAGCAGTCGCTTATTCTCACGCCGGAGCCTGGTTAAGAGGGAAACCCCCACATTCCCCTCTTAACGAGTAACGGTGTTTTGTTTTGCAGATAAACCACGGTCATTAAGGAGCTCAGGAAACCATAAGCAGATTAACCATCATGGTAGAAACATAAACCAAACTGATTAATCCCCTAATTAGTTCAGTGTTTCTTCAGGTGGTGACAGGGTGGTTGTGTGTCGGAGGAGTTTGGTGGAAACGGAGGCAAAGGTAGTGGTGACCGGAGTTGTTGTGTGACGGTGAGGTATGGAAGGTGACGCTGAACGCAAATGATGACAAAGTTAAACGGGAGTATGTGGTTGGGTTTGAAGTGGTGGTTCTTGGTGGAAGATGAGAGGTGCGATTAAGGTGGTTCTTGGTCAGATTGAGGACAGTTGCAGGTCCGACGAGGTTTGATGGGAGGAGATGACAGATCAGTGGTCGTGGGTGGTTTGTAGGTGAAGATGATGATCAGTGGTCGGAGATGGTTAACGTTGGTAGAAGGATAATGGTGATGGGTGTTGGTTTCGAAGAGTGACAGTTGAAACGCTGAACGAAGGCGATGTTGGTGGTGGTGCAGGAAAGGAGGTGGTGGTTGACGATGGGATATGTAATTATAGTGGTTTTGTTGGAGGAATGGACCAAGTACTCGCCTATGAGGAGATCGAGCACGAAAAGATTGAACCGAAGACTGAGAGAGTGGTGGTTTAGCATACCAGCAGCTCCTATTGTACTTGAAAAGGTCAACGACGAGAAGAAAAAGAAGTGAGTAATATGATGATCAATGTTTGTTTGTTGTAAGCAAATGTAAATATATCATAGTTTGCTACTACTTTTAAAATGTTTGGATTTTGTCTAATATTTCTTTCTTTGTGGATGATGAGCATTTTACAAAAATAAACTTGGTTGAATGATTTGGGGTAGCTGGGTGGTGAAGGTGCAGATCTGGTGATGTAATGGTGGTTCGATGAAAACGAGAAACCAAACAACAAAAAGATAATAAAATGAAAAACTTTCTTTTTCTACTTTTTCTCCGAAATAACTAAATACGCAGGCAGATCTTTTTCTACCCCTTTCTTTAAACAAATAAAAACGCCGGTCGGAATAACGACGCCGGAAAACGGTGACCTCGCGTTCAAGATTTAATTTCGCTGGAAACGTCGCCGGAATTTTTAACTACGCCGAAAAGTCGACGGAAAACTCAAATACGCCGGATCTTCAATAAAAACGCTATATTCATCAATAAATACGTTGTATTCATCAATAAATACGCCCAGATTCAAAAACTCATCTAAAACCTTCTGATCCGAATAATAGCTTTAAGTGATATGAATACCTTTCTAAAATTGTTTAAACTCACAAGTAACAATCCCGATCAACAAACAAACGGATTAAACCATCAAAAATCAGGATTTTTGAAGAAAAAGTTGAATAAAATCAAAAACCCTAAAAGTTTCAAAACTTTTCAAATAAAAATCAGATTTTTAGGATGAATTTTAAGATTGTTGAAACCCAAATTCGATTATTGTATAAGAATCAAGAGTAACACACTAAAAAATATATAAATTTAAAACCCTTGATTGATTTGCAAAGATGAATATAATTTTAGCTCCCAAATCTCTCTCTAAGTGTGTTGGAGAAACCCTAATAATCTCTTTCTATTTATAGCCTATACTACTTTAGGCTAATTACATTTAGGTCTCTAGAGATTAACTAAATATTAAAACTACAATGACTAAATTAAATATATTTTGCCTAAACAAAATATATTTAATTAACCAAAGCAATATAACTATCATATCTCGAACGTTCACACGCCATATCTTTCTTCTCGTGTCGACATGCGTGTTGACATTGACTTGTTTCCGTTGACTTCGACACATTGGCTTTAACTTTGTTGACTTGATTCGTTGATAACATTAGACTACACGTTTTCGACCCAACAATCTCCCCCTTAGGCTAATGTTATCAAACTCTTGTATCATCTTTAGAACCGTCAACTTCATGCTTGATATAATCTTCAATTTGGGAAGCTTCAATCTCAATTTTAGACCCACATGAAACACATCGGGAAAATCATGTACTACAGGAACATCGCTCATGCTCGAGCCCTCATCCTTCTTTTCCACAATGTGGGCAAGAAAGGCGAAGGTACCCTTGCGCAAGCACTTGTTCGCTTGAGTACACGACATAAGCTTGAGACCTTGAGAAGGTTTCTTGCCATAGAAGTGTAGAAAGTCACCACTGGGAAGAGGAAGACGAATGAACTTGTTAGAACAAACAAATTTAGCACGAACTCGCCTAAGCCACTCCATACCTACTATGACGTCGAAACATCCCATTTGCATAGGTATGAGGTCAATGTGTAATGTATGATCATTCAGGTTCAAAGAACACTTAGAAAGGACGGAATCGACAGTGACGGATTTACCATTTGCGACTTCGACAGCGAATGATCTTGGTAACTTAGAGCATTTACACTTAAGCATAGTTTCGAATTCAATAGATACAAAACTCTTATCGGTGCCAGTATCAAATAAACACGAAGCATGAACATGGTTGACAAGAAACGTACTAGTTATAACATCGTTGGCATTCTGTGCCTGAGCAACACTGATGACATATGCTCGGCCTCGAGCTTGCTGAGGCTGCTGCTGCTACTGCTATTGTGGTTGCTGAGGTTGATTGCGTTGGTGGCAAACGTTGGCGAGATGATTAAGATCACCACACTTGAAACATGCTCGCACAGGAGCGGCTTGGGGTTGAGCTTGATCCGGGGCAGGGTTTGCAACAATAACTTGGTCTTGGGTAGGCTTTAGATTAAAGCGACATCGATCGGCGAAATGCCCAAACCTGTTACAGGTTGCGCATTTGCGACACGGGGTGCTAGCAGGATGGTGGTAAGAGCATTTGTTACACTTGGGCCACGGCCCAGTGTAGTTCCTCTTTGGTGGTTCAGGGTTTGAGGTAGCGGGAACAGACTGCAAAGGTATCGGGTTTTGTGGAGTAACAACCGCACAATTTTGACTAGAAGCCTTCCGCTTCTTATTCTTGTTTTTCTTGGGTGGCTGGGAGGATGAGGGTTCAACGGTGGTGGTGTCGGTGGTTGCTTGGTGTGCATTCTTCGTTGAAACCTTGTCGAAGGTTCCATGAAGAATACAATTGTTGTTGAGTTCAGCTGATATACGGTATACATCCTCGAGGGTTTTGGGGGCGGCAGAAACAACATGATTCATCAAGGTGGGTGGAAGGCAAAGAATGTATTTGGCAACGGCTTTGGGGATAGTGTCGACCTGACTTGAGCAGAGAACACTGAGTTATTTGAAGCGCGCTGTCAGACCAGCGTTGTCGCTACCAACTTGCTTCAAATTCCAAAACATTTTTTTTTGAGTTTTTGAAGCTTGTGGGGAGGACAAAACTCATCCTTCATCAATTGCTTTAGTTCATCTCAGGGCACGGCGTGGGCTGCATCGTTTCCTCGCTTTTACGCTTGGAGGTTCACCATTCGAGAGCCCTCGAACGAAATACCCATGTCGCGTTCAGGGTTCGTAGGTTATCAGGACACCCGCTTTGGAGGAAGGTGAGTTCGATAGCATCGAACCAGTTCATCATGGCGGTGGCACCATCTTTGCCAGTAAACTCGAGAGGCTTACAGGCCATGAACTGCTTAAATTGGAATGTCGTTCTAGGTGTTTCCACCTTCGAGTCGACGGAACCATGGGGCGAGTCAGGGTTGGATTGGATTTTGCTAACGATGTGTTGGGTAGGATCTTGGCCATTTGCTTGGCCATAAACTTCATACAATCCTTCTTGGACATCATGTTGGAGTTGGAACCCTTCTTGGTCTTCTTGGACGTATCGTTGGACGACATCTAAAGAATCGAAAGAGAAAGAAAAGATGAGACTTGATCATAACTTAAAATAAAGTTTTGCATGTATAAGCATGTAAGTATCATAATCACGTATCTTTCACATAAATTGTATGTATTCAACAAGTATTCACAAAGCATAAACACGTATGAATGCGTAAAAGAGTATAAATTTAGTTTTTTTACAAAAAATTATTATTGTTTTTGATTGCGAGAGACGTGCGAATCGTGTATCGGTTTTGAAATGAACGAGGTAATAAGTATAAAATCACATATAAATTGAGATAATCATAAAAGGGAGACTTGATAAAGCATTGGATTGTTTCAGGTTTAGAAACGTCAACTATTCCAAAGTGAATTGAAAGTCCTTTCAAATTAGGGAAACATGCTTTGGCCTATAGGTAAGATACTCTCGTTGAGGAGCGATTAACGGTATCTTACCCTTCCAGTTACTACATGTCCCTAATCGATTAAAACAATCGAAACTTTGGCGGGAATGAAAATCGAGGAATGGGACTTAATTGACAAGATGCGGGTTTCACCCCTAACTTGACGATTTCATACCCTAAGTGTGGTTGGTACTCGTCGGTCAAAATAATTTCGACACTTTGACGAGGGTCCACTAGAATTCGAATTGGAAATTTACCATCAAGATGTGGATTTCACTCCTAACTTGATGGCGTAATTTCGTGCAAAATAAAGAATAAGCGGAATGAGAGTCATTTACCAAATTATGGGTTTCACGCCTATTTTGGTAAACTCGTCTCGTTTGTATTACGAGTGTCTTCAAGTCTTCAAATGTGTATTGTCTAAATGTCTTAAGAAAGACATATTGTATGTATTAAGACAAAAGAAGAGGAAGAAGTAAATAGGAAGAATAAACATTTTAAACAAGTAGCAAGAATGGTCAAAAGTATGGTACCTACTATAGACTAGGTCAAACATGGAAATTCTACCTAATTCCCTATAGTTATAGCTCTGATACCAATCTGTCACACCCCAACCGATGGCGGAATCATCGGAGTGAGACGAAATAGATTGCTCATCACACATAACACTATTTGTGACAACATTTAAGTTCAAAACCGATTTCATTGATAACCATAAATTGTCAAATGCATTGAAGGAAATTCAAATACAACAATTAAAAGACAAGTACAACAAGTTCAACATAAAAAATTATTCAAATCTAGCATTTCTTGTGCGTTTCTAAGTCTTCCCTACTAGATTTGTCATAACATCAACATCAACCTGTAACATGTTAAAAATAAAGGTTCAACGCAAAAGCTTTAGCGAGTACACAAGTTTTATATTACATAGAATAAGTATAAAAATAATTTACTCAAATCCACATGGCAATTGTATACAAGGTAAACTAGCATGCAATACTATATGTCAAACCCAAGTGTCCACAAGAATTATAAGTGTCCCTCGCCACAAAAGTAACGAGACTATTTATGAAAAAAAAGCTTAACAATACCCCGACGGGCGGCGTACTACTCCTATAGCGCTATATATGTTAAGTTTGGGCTAGCTAAGTTAATGACAAGTAGCAAAGTATGAATCTAGCATGAACCAAAGTACAGATTAAGAATATGAAGTATGTTTAAGTGTGTGTTTGTGAATTTTGTACATTATCATGTTACAACCCAAAGTGTTTAAAAAGGAAATGGGTCAAGTGTACTCACGGTTTTGCAAGCTTCCACTTGGTAATTCCGTGAAGAGTTGGTTGTTTGAGGATGGAACACCGAGTTCTCCTACATGAGGAAACATGGGTGTGTGAGTATTCGGATGATAACGGAGGATTTGGATTCGGAATTTAAATTACACAAAAATATGTATATGAGAAAGTAATCATCTAGGCTTAAACACTCGTTCTTGACACTATGAATCCCGTAAGGGTTGATGTGATTTCATGGGTTAAGATACCCATTAGAATCGTAATGAGAGATTTAAGTCTTAGATGATATAACTTACTATCATGACAAATAATCATTGGATTATTATCAAGGGTTCGGTCATGTTTATATATTTAATATGTATTATATAGTTATGTAATAAGTAATAAGTCCAGCATGTTTATCATGGAAGTTCATAGAAGTCATGCATGGAGGTAGGAGGATAACCTTCCTTTAACCTCTTTCGTAAGATTCACCAATGCACAAATTGTCACAAGGACAACTCGGATGGTCATGAATGAAATAAAATAGAAATGAAATATACATACTATTCAAGGGATAAATCATCAAGTGAGGTGGTGGATTGAAAGTAGGATAGCCAAAGCTTCCAAGTAATCACACTCCTACCAAGCACAAGTCTTGTTTCAAGAACAAGCTTGTATGGTTCAACAATTGTGGGTTAAAACCCTTACAAAACAGAAAGTTTGGAGGCAAATAACACCTCCGAATTGGTATGAAATAACCTTGTTTAGGCTCACTAATCGTGGATTTGATTAGTGGTATAAGAACAAAAGTTTGTTTGAAGAAAACATAAGTTTAAAGGAGTTTTATTCCAAAACAGACAGTTTCTTTCACTTTTGACCTCAAATATTGTGATGTTCCATCTTTGTTTTCCATGGAAAACCTATGGAAACACTCCTAGAGGTGTTCCAAGTGTTAAGAAGAAAGAAAAGAGTAAAAACGAACAAAGGAAGTGAGCTAGAACTCACTTGGAAAGTCTTGAACTTTCTGCTTATTATATGAGATTTTGATGCTATTTGAGAGTGTTTTGAGTGAGATTGGAGTGTTTGCAAAGTGGAAAATGAGTGGAAATGAGGTGGGTTTTATAGTTGAGCTTTAGGGTTAGAGTTAAGTGTAATTAAAGGGGTAGTTGCAACCACAAGAAACATATAATTGACCAATGCAAGATCAGATCAAAACTTTCTGCGGATTCCCGGTGCTCGTGTGCCGCGACCGAGATGGGGTGTCCCCGTCGCGCAGCGTGACAGGCTGAAGTTTCGGAAATGAAGTTTTGGTGTTGGCAGTTTTAGTCCCTATAGTTTGTATTTGATATGATTTAATGTGTTTTAGGTATGAAATGTATAATATAAGGTGGTTTTATATAATTTAGTCATAAGGACAAGTATATGAATTATGAATAAGTATTGTAAACGTTCAAGGATGTATAATCATGCGAGAAAAGCGTATAAGTCATGTATGTAAGACACATATTTGCAAGTTTATTACACGTTTTTAAGAATCATGTAAAATGTATCACATGTATAATGGACTAATACATATAAGCATGCATCAATATGTAAAGTACAAATTGGTATGAAAACAAGAATTTTATTACGATCAAAGTCTCGGAATTTTCAACGGTACAACGGAAGACGATTACAAGGAATACAAGTTTCCAAAAATAGAAATACAAGACACGCTTTCTAATTAAGGAAAGTACGAAAAAGCAGGGCGTTACATTTGACGCATTCGTTCGATTGGTCGCGTTAACTCGCGTAAAAGTCTCATTTGTCGTTTCTTGTCCGTTTTCCGATTCGATTTAAACTACGGATATTAAAATTTGAAAACAAAGCTAAGTATATCATAATATATTAATATCGAGACGTAATTCGAGTCCGGTGCTTCCTTTTCGTCGTTGATTGTCTGTGCGTTATTGTTTCCACGTTTTTCATTCACGTTTGCGTTTTGTGATGTTCGAAAGCATGATAATTTCGCAAAACCAAATTCTTACGCATATGTTATATATGTAAAGTTCGTATTTGTCGGCGTTGTCAGTATTTCATACAGTGTCAGTTCGTTATCGCTTAATGCTCAGCAGATTTCTCGAAAACCACCATACGCGCACTGTAAGGTTAGATAGGCGTTGCTAGGCATTCCAAAAGCCTAATTAAGTTAATTCGTGCCTCAAACACTATTTATTATCTCATTAAACATTTTCTAATCATGTAATTAGAAGGCGTAAATTACCGGTTGTCACACCGTGCTTGTGGTCATATTACTATTGGCTAACTCGTCGTCCAATAGTAACGCTAGACAAGTAATGTATACAAAACCCCACATACTGGCAGTAATTTCAGAATACAAAGACTTAATCACTGTAAAAATTACTCTACAAGTGCATCATAATTACTATACTAGTTCATCAAAAAAACATAACAGACACAGTTACTCTACAAGTTTATCAAACAACATAAAATTCAAAATTACTCTACAAGTGCATTATAGTTAGTCTATTTTCATAAAAAAACAAGATATCACTAACATTTACTCTACTAGTTTAACTACAAATGTAATTAGAAAGCATTACGCAGAATCATTTTCATAAACCCTAGATAATAATTTATATACCATTGAACAAATTATGCTACGAACAATTTGAAGTTACCTTTAGTAGACATGATTTAGGTTTAAATCTTGTTTGATTTCGATGATTTTAGAACTTGAATAGGATGTTTTTGGAATTGAACCCGATGAATTTGGAAATGAATTAGATGATTTTTAAAACTGAATAAAATGATTTTGGGGCGGAACTGAATAATTTTTGGAAGTTAATCTGATAATTTTGTAACTGAAATTGATTAGGTTTTAGGAGAATTTAGAGTTGGTTTGTTTTGATACTGAATCTGTATTGATTTAGGTGTAGAAATGATTGATAATTTGATATGGTTGAATTTTATGGATGTCAATAATTACATTCTTGCCACCGTTTAAAATTTGAAAAACACTCACTTCGTACATTTTGTATGATAAAGATATTTGTACAAGAACTTAACTCATGACTCATGATTTAATCACCAAGATAATAATTTGTACTACTTATTTAATTTTTTTTTTAAACTGACGACTTAATATTATGCCTACAAACGATCAAAAGACAGTAAATAATTTCGTGTAACCCGATATCGTTCGAATAACTTCAATAACAATATCAGTATTCATTTTTATGGTTTTTGTGATAAATTTCCTTTCGATTCCTGTCGAACAATATGGATTATGGAAAACGGCTTTGTATTAAAAATAAAATGTTTTAATTGTATCGTAAGATATATCGAAGGCGTGACGAACCGAATTGATTTTGGGGAAAAATCAGTACTGGTATTGATACTATCAGAACTGTTACAAATATTTGTTTTTATGCTTTTCGATCAATTTAAAACAGATGTCAATATTCTTATGAGTATACCACGACTTTAATATTTGGGTTTTCTTTTCCGATTGCTATACTAAGAGCAGATATTGTACCAACCAATGTCAACTAAATTCTTGCTGGGACACAGAGAAATTCAACTAGTTTTTTTTCTTATAACAGCGTTAGGGGCTGTTTGTTTACCTGTTAATGGTTTAGACCTCTTAGTAGTTCAACACTTAATGGTTCAGACTGTTTGTTTCACGAGAAAATATCTGAATGGTCCAGACATTTGTTTCTGAATGGTTAAACATTATATTAAGTCTGAATGGTTAAGACCTCTAATCTGAATTGGTCAGACATTTGCCTCTAAATGGTTAAGCATTATACCAGCTCTTAATGGTTCAGATCTCTTACTGGTTCAACACTTAATGGTTCAGACCTTTTACTCGTTCAGCACTTAGCCATAACACTTAATGGTCCAGACCTTTTACTCGTTCATCACTTAACCATTCAGTAGTTGCCAAACAGCCCCTTATCCTTTTTAGTTTTTAAATATTTATTTAATTAATTAATAATACGTCGACAACGGAACTAGTAGACGAGCCCGTTCTAAAATCTCGATAAAAACACAAAACCAGGGGCACGCCTACTCGGTAACCACCGCCATGGCCGCCGTGCTTTTAAAATCCGCCCATTTCCGTCGCGCGCACCGCCTCTTCTCCTCTTACACTTCATCTCGTATAACAACACCTCATCACTCCAATCCAATCCAATTCCTGTCCACCAACCTCT
This sequence comes from Helianthus tuberosus, assembly GCA_030545235.1. Classification (NCBI taxonomy): domain Eukaryota; kingdom Viridiplantae; phylum Streptophyta; class Magnoliopsida; order Asterales; family Asteraceae; genus Helianthus; species Helianthus tuberosus. Next base: position 47,755 of record JARYGA010012113.1, read on the forward strand.
CCATCAATTGGTTCATCCATATATCCTCCTTAACTAGAGAAGGATCCTTGATGCTGGAATAAGGATCCTTGAGGCTGAAGAGAGGATCCTGAAGGCTGAAAGTAGGATCCTTGAGCCTGTGTCATTGCCGATAATCCATAGTGTGTACTTGATGATCCTCCATAGTGCTGGACACCTGATGCTGTGGAATGCTAGACAGTCGTTGCTGGAGTGCCGAAATCCAGTTATCTAGGCACCAATGGAGAGTGATCCTCCGTAGATCTCTTCAATTTCTTAATTTCATCAATCTCACGAAGGATCCTGTCATTAGTTTTGTCTTGCTGCTGCAACTAATCCTTCATCTGCAAAATCAAAGAATAAAGATCATTGTTAGTAGGACTAGATGAAACAACAGTAGTTGCTTTTGTGAAAACGGGGGTATGTTTCTTCACAGCCTTCTCAGCATTCTTCTGGGATCTAGAAGGAACATGAGGCAAAGGTGGAATGCCCTGTGAAGAAGTGATCGCCGGTATGGAGCTTGAAGTGTTCATTACATGAGAAGCCATGTGGCTGAAGGTAATGGATAGAAATGAATGAAATGAACAAGATTTTTCAAGAATGAAGCACCGATTGCCCCACGGTGGGCGCCAAACTGTTTTGGTCAAAAATCACACAAGGATAATGTAACCAAATCTGATTTTTGAGAGGTATGATGCTTGGTTAATTGAACAAATGTATGACAACAAATGAATGAAATGAATTATCAACACAAGGATTTATACGAGGAAAAAGCCCTTGATCAATGAATGATCTCCGACATAAAAAAACCTCGGGTGATGGAAACTACCGATCACCAACTATATTAAACAAACAAAGTTTACAACTTGGGATGATAACAAGCTTTTTACAATGATTGCTCAAGTGTAAGTGTGTGTAATCGCCGAGAGTTTGTAGAGAGTTCGAGAGATGTGTATATGTGTTAGTAATCATGCTAAATAAAGCTTGTCATCCCCTTTAAAATTAGAAATTATCCTAGTAACAAACTATCCGAAATAGGTGAATGCTTCCCCATGATCACCACAACGGTCATAGAGGCAATGCACGTGCAAAAATGCCAAGCATATTCCCCTGGAATCTCGGCAGGAACAAGTCTCATTCGAATACACCTGCAAAACAAGTTAAAACATGATGGAAACAATTGTTAGCTTAGGATAATATTGAGGATCCTAGATCCTTATCCTTGTAGCATCTTCTAAGGATCCTTAATTCAAACTGAACTAAGGATCCGTGATCTAGGCTACATTTGAGGATCCGTGATCCACAAGCTATGTAATTCTATCCCTAACAGTTAGTAGTTAGACTTTATCCCCTTATAAAAAACTTGTTAGTGCATACATCTGTCGACTTCGTCTTGTATCGAGTCTTAGTCTTAGAATGTTAGATTAGGGCACGATATACGAGAAAATAGTAGAGTGTATGTAGTTAGACAGCTGATTTCGCTCATAGGGTTTTAGGAAGGGGTTTCGCTTTTATGGTCATATGGTGGTTTCGCTTTTATGGACATCATGTCCATATGAGCGAAATCTTGCTTCTATATATACCCTAAGAACGAAATCATTTGTACGTGTTCTTGTTAGCCATACCGAGGTGCTGTCGGTGTGAGTTTTGGCTGTAAACGCTGTTATATCAATCAACAAGGTGATTTAAGTGAAGATCTAGCTGTTTCTACGTTGGTTACTTGTTTTCCGCACCTGTAACTGATCGAGACTCCTCTGATAGACTCGTTCGGGTCATAATACGATCCTACAAGTGGTATCAGAGCATCAGGAGGAGGAGTTCTAAAGAGATTTGCTGGATTTCATCATAAATTCTTACTTCTACATCTCCTTTCTTCATCAGAACAAGATTTACCGGTCGAAATTCGTTCAAATTTTCACAGACTAAAGGAAATTGATCATAGACAAATCCCTGAAAGTTTGAGTTTAAAATTCGAATTAAAAATGGACCATAATACCCTCCGAATAGGTTTCTCTCTTACGGACAACCAGTGATTTCGCTCTTGTGATCATAGGGTTTCGCTTATTTGACATCGGGTTTCGCTCTTTTGACATAGGGTTTTGCTCATAGGACCTCTAAGTGACCTATTTCGCTTTTGTGTCCACCAATAAGACCTAGTTTCGCTTTTGTGACCACCCATTAACCTCTGATTTCGCTCATGTGTACACCCATTAACCTGATTTCGCTTTTGTGTCATCTGTTAATCCTAATTTCGCTTTTAGGACACTCAAGAAACCTAATTTCGCTTTTGTGACACCCAAGGAACCTGATTTCGCTTTTTAGGTCATCCAACAGAACCTGATTTCGCTCATAAGTACCTGTGTTTGAATTACGTACATTGAAAAATGGATACTGAGTTCTACAACGCGTTTGCTACAACCCCGACTAATCCATCCGATATTACTAAGACCATGACAATGGAGAATGAAACCGGAACAATGCAAAAACCCCCGAAACTTATGGGAATTGAGGATTATCACGGGTGGAAGAAACGGTTTGAGAATTGGGTTCAGGCGAATCATCTAAAAGCTTGGGAGAGCATCGAAACTGAATATGAGAGGCCAAAGAATTCAGTGGGAGTCGGTAAAATCATTTCAGAATTCACGAAGCAAGAAAGAGAAAGTTACAAAGGAGAAAAAATGATGATCAATCTGTTACAACAAGCTGTTAAAGAAGATATATTTGTGTTGCTTCAACATGATGAAAACGCTTATTCTATCTGGAAAGCTCTTGAAAAGAAATTTGAGGGAAGTACTGAAATGCTACAGAGTAAAGCAACTTTGTTGAAAAAGGAGTTTGAACTGTTTACGTGCATGCCTGGTGAAACAACAAAGACTCTTATTGAAAGATACTGTCATCTTGTACGCACCATGTCACAGTTGAAGATTACAAAAACTCCAGCAGAATGGGTTGAAAAGCTTGCTGACGCGTTACCGCAAAAGGAATGGGGTACATATCTGATGATATTGAAGAATTCCGGACAGTTTAGCAGGTTATCGATTGCACAGTTTATAGAGAAGTTGGAGGCACAGGATCTGGAGCAGCAGAAAATTGCTAGAATGAACAGTTCTACTCATCAACAAGATATTAAATTGTACTATAAAGGAAATGTTCAAATTGCTGAAGCAAGTCCAAAGATACAAACTGCATTTAGTGCTGGAAATCAATCTACACCAAGCAGTCAAGGATCAGTCAACACTAGTGGGTTCTCAACGGTGAATCCTCCAAGTGTTCAAAGTTCATCTGCTGGAAATGATCATCTAATTCAGTGCAATGTGGCTTTACATCTTCAAAATGGACAAAATTATTCTGAAGAGATTGTAAAGAATCATATGGGATTATTGGTCACTGCATTAGAGTCTTATGAAGGGTTGATTGCCGGAAGAATTGGCAATCCGATGCTCACAAAGGAAGATTATGATCAAATCGATGCAGAGGAGCTGGAACTGATGGATATTAAATGGGCCTTAGCTAGTGTTTTGAGGAGAGCAGAAAAATTTAGATTGGTTACAGGAAGAAATGATTTCTTGGATGCAAACCTTTCTAATCTTGGATTTGATAAATCTAAAGTTGTCTGTTTTCGTTGCAGGGAGAAAGGTCACTTTAAAAGAGAGTGCAAGAATCAGGAGCCGAGAGGAGCAAAGGAGTCGTCTGGGAAAGATGATTATTATAGGAAATCCATTTATCAGCAAATCACTCATCAACCGCATCAACAAAAAGAAGCTCAAACGGCACATGGAAGAATGATCGAGGATGCAAACAGGAAAGCTTATTATGGCATTGTTGATCAAGATGATGAGAAAATGGCTGAAGGTTTTAGCTGGGACAAGTTTATTCTAGCTGATTCAAATGTTCAAGCGTTTATTGCACATATTGTTCGAAAGCCAGAAATGTTGAAGGAATGGATGGAGGTGTTATCTGATGAAGAGAAAAGTGAAGATGAAGGATCTGTTTCATCAGAAAACAGTTCATCAGAAACAAGTGATGATGAAGAGATGGAGCAGATAAATTTGGGAAAAACTCATTTATCTTCTGACAGTTTTGAATTTTATTTTGCAGATAAATTGAAGAAACTCAAAGAGAGAAAAACTGCAAAAGAATTGAAGGAAGTCAAAGTGATTGAGAAAACAGTGGAAGTGGAAAAGATAGTTGAAGTTGAAAAGATAGTGGAGATAGAAAAAATAGTTGAAATCACAAAACCTTGTCTTACTTGTTTAGAGTCATGTAAACAATGTATAGAAAAAGATGAGAGGTTTAGTGAGTTAGAAAAGTTGAAAGAAAAGTTGTTGTTTGATGTAAAAAATTTGAAACAGTCATATGATGTATTGAACAGAACTGTGAATAGTCTGGAAAAGACTAACTCTGAAAGAGAGAAAGCTTTGAAGATGTTGAATGCTACTATGATGACAAAGCAGAAAGAGATCAACTTGTACATAGAAGAATGTGCAAAGTGGAAGAAAGAGTTGGATAGTGAAGCAGCTGAGAATGAAAGAATAAGAAGATTGCTGCAAAGTTACAAAGGTTGTGACTACATAATCGATAGAATTTATCCAACAGTTGAAGGATTTGAAGCGTTTAAAGGTGAAGAAACAAAGTCAAAGAAGAAGAAGGATACTGGTATGAAACAGGGTGTATGTTATAATAAGTGTCCGCCTCCGATTTGGGAAGGGTACTCGTCTAGAAAACCTAACGAGGAAGAACTAAAACAGGCGGTCAATATTAAGTTAGAATCCGAGATAACTGATGTTTTACCAGATAATATTGATGTCACGTTCACAGCATCCGACACAGATCATGAGTCCGAATTGATAAAAAGAGTGGTTGATCAGGTGTTGGATAAGGATGAGGAGTCAGAGTCAAAGTCCGAGTCCGAAAGTTCGTGTCAGTCAGTCGGGAGTTCAAATTCGTCCGAAAAGAGTTCAAAATCGTCGGGAAAACGAGTTTATAGTAAAGAGTTTTTGTTGTCAAAATCTAATTTGAATGATGAAACGTTTGAAGTTGCATATACTTTGAATGATTCTGACAAATTATATTTCGATAAAGAGTTTCCAATAAGAGGTGTTAAACCAGAAATGATTAAAAAGGTTTTCAAACTAACAGAAATTAATATTTCTGAAATAAAAGATGAAAATCTTAATGTAAAATCTAAACCTTACACCTCAAGAGTACAACAACGTTTGAACAAGAAAAAGGTTTACAATTCTGGTTCTAGTTTTCAAAAGAAACCAAACCACAATCGTAGCTACAAAAAGAAAGGACTTGGTTTTATTCCACCAAAAATCTATAAAAATGAAAAATTTTCTAAAATAAATACAAAATTTGTTTCAGGTACAAGCTCGGAAGAGGAAGCAAAAAGCCCATTCTGGAAACAATCTAACCAAGAATTTCTTGCCGAGAAGAGAAAGAATGGAGCTTATGTGAAGAAAGAGACAAGAACCTGTTTCCGATGCAATGAAGCTGGTCACATTGCATAGAACTGTTCGAAAGCGACAAACATAAAACAGGGAGTTTCTGGAAAACTGAAAGAAGTTGTTGTTGATAAAACCGAACCACCAACTGAAAAATTTAAAGTTTTAAAAAATTCAACATTTGAAGTTGGTGAATGTTCGAAGAGATTTTACAGGCGAAGTGTGAAACTTGACAACCAAAAATGGGTTGTTAAGAAATCAGAAGTAAAATCTGGCGATGAATCTGATTCCACAAAGTCAGAGGAGCCACAGGTTGAGGTAAAAAGAGAAAACTCAGTGCCTCTAATGGATGATGTTCATTTTCCACCATTGAGAGCTGAGAATTTTAAATCAAAGGTTGGAAAGGTTGAAATTTCGAATCAATTTTATTCTGAAAAGAATGAATTTGATGTTGAAAAAGCGTTTAATGGGAATGTAAAGAAAATTTTCGGAAAGATGGTCGATGGGAAAGTAAAAGGGGTAAAGGAGTTTTATGCTAAAAAGAAAGCAACTTACACTCCAACTGCTTCTGAATTGAAAACACCCAAGGCTGGTCAGGCTTGGGTGGATATTTTCTTTCGTTGAAAAACCTGACTTGCCGAAGATCCCAAGTTTGTAATCGTGGATCAGGAATCGGCATCATTCTTGTTAAACTTGTTTTTATGAAAGATTTTAAAAGTGTTAAATTTTACAGGTTGTGCTTTGCCGGAGCTTCCAGGTTGGTAAGTGTGAAGCAGGAATCGGCATCTTGAGTGGTAAAATGGTTTGTGTAGATGTTTTATTCCTACATGTGGTTATATGATTTGGATATTTTTTACAAGTGGTAAGAGGTTGGATCTTACAAGTGATTCGTCAAGGTCATTAGATTGAACTTGATGTAATTCTCATATATGTGATTGAATGAACAAGATGATGAACCCGACCCTACAAGTGGTTAAAACAAAACCTATTTTCCGGAAAAATCATTTTGGTTAAAACAAACTTAAGTGTTTTGAAATCATAATGAGAAAATAGTTTTGTGTAAGGGGGAGTTCTGATTGTTTATGCCAAGTGGATGACGAATTGAGGTGATTTGATATCAGTTGTCATCTTTCTGTATAGTTTGTTTTTAAATTTCCTAAAATGTGTTTGCATTTTAGGGGGAGTAGAAAATTTCAGAAAATCCAAAAACATTTTGAAAATTTGAAAAAGACAAAAACATGATAAAATCAAAATTGAGTTTTTGTGTCAAAGAAGAGGAAATGATAGTACATCAGTAGACAGTCACAGTATGCTAAAGAAATGTAATGTTTAAATAGTGTTAAACGGTCTCACTGATGATATGCCGATAGGTTTTTACACATTTAGTAAGCTTTTTCGGGATATAAACTTAAATTCAAACTTGCTTATTTAGTGGGGAACACTACTTGGATATATAGATAACCCCTGAAATCTCGTTTGAAAGGTCCCTCTTTCTGAGATACTAGGTCTTTATGCTCAGTGATATCTGGGGTATTATCCCGGGACTTCTGATTTTGCGGAAGCAATGGCCTAGTCCCCGGAGAATACTTTCTGCTTGCTTGAAAAATAGCGCCGCCCTCAGCAAATTGATGAAACAATAAAATTGATAGTCATTGCTATTGTAACAAAAGATCCTCTAAAGGGGACCCACCAAAGGTCGAAGCCGTCATCTCTCTGCGTATACGGAAGTATCGACCTGAGCTCTCACGGCCCTCGCAATGTAACCCCTTATAGATATCATCTGTGGTATACTCACCTGTAAGACTGAATATTGGGATCTGGATACGGGAGTATATTCAAGAGGTGGGACACATGAATGAGTTTAAGTCCTTAAAACATCTAACTCATATCCTGAATCAGTTGAAATTTGTGTGAGAATTTAAGTGGATCAGTATATCAGCAATCTAAGTGAATTGTTTAATTCTTAATGTGTATCTAAGCTCAACGGTACTTGTGACTTGTCAAAATCTGATATGATCCTCTTACACAAACTCACAAAAATATTGTCTGTAAATATTTCTTTACTGCATTTCTTAATTTCTCTAAATCCAAAAAGATTTTCAGTGTGTTTTAGCAAAATTTTTGAAAATTTCAAAAAGATTTTTGACAACTGATGTTGGAGAGCTGATTTTCAAAATCCTAAGTGCTAGACATGATGAATACATGGTTTGGGAGAATGTGTTTTGAAAAAGAAAAATGATTAATTTTTTGCAAATGGTTCATCAGAATTTATCTTTGATAAATCATTCTGGTTTAATTTGAGAGAGAATTTGGATTGATAAATTTGTTAAATGTTAAATTTGTGAAATTTATTTCTGGGTTAAGAATGTGCAGGTGTAGCCAGGTTTTGATTTTGAATCTGAAGACAGAGTGCCAGGTTCCAATACCTGAGGACTCTGATTGGAGGTAGCCAGGCAATGATCTTGAGGCATGAAGAGTCAGGCTGATTGATATTGAGAAGATGTTAGAAGGAAAGCCAGACAACTATCCTAAAGCTGATGATGCTGGTGAACTAAAGAAATGCCAGCATATCGCAAGAGGGAGTCTGAAGACTTGCAAAAAGAGATTCAGATAGTGAAGCCCAGAGACAGATCAAGACTGAAGATGCGAAGACTCGACACTTAAGACTCGTCAACATCTGAGGGGGAGTCTGTTAGTGCATACATCTGTCGACTTCGTCTTGTATCGAGTCTTAGTCTTAGAATGTTAGATTAGGGCACGATATACGAGAAAATAGTAGAGTGTATGTAGTTAGACAGCTGATTTCGCTCATAGGGTTTTAGGAAGGGGTTTCGCTTTTATGGTCATATGGCGGTTTCGCTTTTATGGACATCATGTCCATAGGAGCGAAATCTTGCTTCTAAATATACCCTAAGAACGAAATCATTTGTACGTGTTCTTGTTATCCATACCGAGGTGCTGCCGGTGTGAGTTTTGGCTGTAAACGTTGTTATATCAATCAACAAGATGATTTAAGTGAAGATCTAGCTGTTTCTACGTTGGTTACTTGTTTTCCGCACCTGTAACTGATCGAGACTCCTCTGATAGACTCGTTCGGGTCATAATACGATCCTACAAAACTAACCCCCACCCGATTTCTAAACGGTCATAACTTTTTGGTACGTTAATATTTTTTTTAAATTACACCATATAAACGAGTATTTTATTCTCTTTAATTTGAGTATAATATTGCTATAGTTTTTTAATTAAAAAAATTGATATATTACGTGATTAATAGTAAGGGTGAGTAATAACTAAATTGTTAACCGAAACCGAAATCAACAAAAAATTGAGTTAACTGAAAACTGATTAACCGAAACCGAATTAACAAAAACGGTTATCGATTTTTTTGTACCCTTATTTAACCAAAACTAACTTAACCGAACCATTCATATTTTTATATATTTTTAGCCTTTATACCTTCAGTTCATGTATTTCATATTTATAACCCCATTTTATGTATTTATACCTCTATTTCATGTACCTATGCACCCATTTCATGTATTTATACATAAATTTCATGTATTTCTAATCAAAGTTTTAGCCCAAGTTTGGTTTTGGCTATTAAACAAAATTAAATGAATCAAACCAAAAACCACCAATCTAACTGAATAAACCAAACCGATTAACTGAGAAAGGATTGGTTAATAAAATAGACTAATCGATGACCTCGCTTTCGGTTGAGGATAATAATCAAACCAACCGAACAATGCACATCGTGGCAATGTCTGTGTTTCCCGCTGCATCGTGTGCGCACCTATCTGTTATTAACCAAAACCGGTTATCAGTGAGCAATAACTAAATCGTTAACCTAAACCAAACCGAAAACAGACGAAACCGAACAGAAATCAACCAAAAACTGAATTAATTGAAAATCGAATTAACAAAAACTAGTTATCAATTTTTTTGGACTCTTGTTTAACCAAAATTAGCTGAACTGAACCAAATCATTCATATTTTATATCTCCATTTCATTTATTTATACTTTCATTTCATGTATTTTTACCTCAATTTTTTATATTTCAAAGCAAAAGTTTCAGCCCAAGTTTGGTTTTTACTATTAACTGAAATGAAATGAATAAAAACCGAAAACCGTCAATCTAACGAAATAAACCGAGGTGATTAACCGAAAACCAATTGGTAAATAAAATAGACTAACAGATGACTTTGGTTTCGGCTTCGGTTGAGGATAATAACCGAACCAACCGAACCATTCACAACACAATGAAATGAATTACCTGATTACTTTGCTTTTGATGTATATCTATCACAACAATGCTACAATAAATATTATAGAATGAATTACAAGTTTTGTCCTTTATCTATATATCAAATTTCAGGTGGTATCTTTTGTCTTTAGAATTGACGTGTTTTGTACTTATTGTTCCAAAATCTTGCCCGATATGTCCTTTGGCCCTAACCAAGTTAATTTTTTCTGTTAAATCAAGTAACACAAGGGTATTTTAGTCTTTTTACCCATTTAGGTAATTTTTCTTGATAAATAAACAAAAAATTATAAAACATAATGTTTATATATAGATTTATATTGATATACATTATTAAAAAGAATCAATCTTCTTTTTCTTACCTCTGTCTCTTTCTCCCACCACCATCCACCATCACCAACCTCATACCACGACTAACCACCACCCACCCTACATCACCTACCACCGCCACCATACCACTTAACCACCAGCATCGCATAACCTACCACAACAATTTAACCATTTCACACAAATCCTAATCCTTTTCACATAAAATTATCCTAACGAAAAAATCAACCCCTTGTAAACCAACCCACTGCCCCTTTTCCTCCAATTTACGGATAATAGCAAAAGATAATATTCAAACTTTCAATCTCAAATTCAATTTCAAAAGTATCCAAACAAATCCAATAACAACAAGATGAACGAAAGAACAAACTTCCAACCATCTGAGCAGGCTCCATGCGCGAACGATTGCGGCTTCTCTAGCACCGCTACTAACAACGACTTCTAGATCTATGATCTGTTCACCGTAGTTATGGATCTACGACCTGTTCGCCGTTCCACGAAGAGCTTTACGTTCATTTGATGTATGCGAATCCATTGCTAGCAGCTTTGATTTTGGTCTAAAAGTGTTGTAAATCTGAGATTTTTGAGGGATGGAAGATGAAGGTTTCCTATTGTTTCTGCAATTTTGGGGATTTTGAAATTGGAAGAGTTGTTCTACTTGGGTCTTGTGAGGCCTGTTGCTCGTTTTGTTTGAAATTGGTAGGGGTGGATGGTGGCAGGTTGTGGTGCTAGTGGCAGCGGGTGGTGCTGAGGGTGGGGAGTTGGCCCTAGATACATTAAAGAGAGAGAGAGAGTGTGTGTGTAGTGTTTTGATATACAATATATACTTTATTTTTGGTTTTAATTATTAAAATCATTAAAATGGTTATTTAAATAAATAAGTAAACATACCAATTTGCCCATCACTTAGCTGTTAAAACTAACTGGGTTATGGCCAAAAGACAAACCGTGCAACAATATGAAACGATAAGTACAAAACTCGTCAATTTTAAAGACAAATGACACCGTCTGAAATTAGGTATATAGATAAAAGACAAAATTTGCAATTCACTCAATATTATATGAATAAGAAAAGTACAGAAAACGAGTATCGTAATACGATTTATCGCTCCCGTCGTATCACACAGGCATCCTGGTAGTATGTTTAACGAATCAATGCTTAATAATGCTTAGACTAATGTGTTTGATCTATCTTTTATATTAAAGCAAAATAAGTTTAACCTTTTGACCATGATGTGGCATATGTCTTTGGCCAGAGAATTGTTATTTGGGCGCCATTATCTCTATTCTCTCAATTCTCCTTCAATTGATATACCGCCTCCTACATCCTTCATTCGAAATTCAAAGGCTCCTTTGATTATTATGGAAACTTGAACAAATCATCAATTACCGGAAGATCTTTTGCGAAAATATGGAAGCGTTTCCTAATTTACCGCCTATATACAGTTTACGGCTCTTAATTCCAGGATTGAAAGAACGATTCCAGCCGCCTGTTTTGTTTAATCTTGATCATCCTTCGAAACTGAAGCATCGGTAAGTTGGATTCCATCTGTGTTTGTGATTTTGTAGTTGTTATAAGAAAACCCTAATTTGGTTGTGTGATTTCTTATGTTTTTGATGTTGATTAGGCCAGATTCCTCTGTCGCTTGGTGATGTACACCTCTTCATCGGCAACGATAGAGAGAGAAGAGAGAACGAAGGAAGGACTCGAACAAGGAAGCATCAATTGTTCGTGTTTTTCATAAGAAATTGTTCCTATGTATACGCTCTGTATTGGTGTTCGAGTGCGAAAAATGGCTCGGAGAACTGAGGTATGCTAAATTAAGTTTTGATTCATTTTAGGGCTTTTAGAGCGTATGTATATCCATTACGTGTGTTTGTGAATACTGTTGTTGAATGTGGCTAACTTTAATTAGACGAAATCTCTGATAATTGTATTTGTGCATATTGTTGTTTAATGTGGCTATCTTTAATTAGACGATAATTGTTACATATAGAGTGATGTTGGTACAAAATTTGCAATTAGAAGGCCTGTCATTGATGAAGATACGGGTGTTCTAGCCATTGCAAATTAGATATGTTTATTGAAGTTGAGAATTTAGCATTTATTAGATCTGGTTGAAAGTCAATGGATTTAGCATTCTATATTTCTTAAGAAACTAGCTAAAATTTTCTTACTTTTTCACAAAGAATGACTATGAAGAAGTGGATACAACCAGAAAAAAAAGGGAATTGCTGGTGGCATGTTTATGAAGGAACCACCATTTACAGTCCTGAAAAGAGTCCTGGTGGAAACCTATGTATAAGCTCCATAGATTCTATTTTCTCATTAATGGGATACAAACATAAAGATGTTAACAAGAATGAAGGTTCAGATTTAATCACAGGCTGACCGATATGAAGTAAAAAGGGTTTAAAAGAGAACCAAATGGAACCATTGTTGACTTCTTACTTATGCGTCGTCAATTCGTCTTCCTGAAATGTCAATCTCAATTGAAAGAGGAGTATGAGTACAAAGATGTTTGTTTGAATCATTAAAGAAAATGGATACATGGGCGGCTATGTATACAAGGTTTGTGATTATCTAGGCAAGGTGAGAAATTGTAGAATCAATTTTGTTTGATTTCTAATTAATTCCTTTTGATTATGTGGTTCCTTGATTGTAGCTACTACAACTATTATTATCGTCACCTCATAGTCGTTGATCCTGAAGCCATGTTCCTTTTAGCGCTGTTAGTGCTACCACACAACTTTGTTTTGAAGAAGAGCTAAAGGATCAGGTGAGTTTACACATTTTTTATGTCAAACCATCATTTTATCATATATTTTTAAGAGATATGTTAGTTAAGTTTGATATGCCTTATCCTCTAATTGATGATATGCGGATTTTTGAGAAATTACTAGCACACATGCATGTGTGAAAGAGATTGAAGTTGAATATTATCGATCTAGCAGCTCAATTTAGGTATTGTACTTTGATATGTGAGATATCAAATTCTTAGAATAAGGGGATCTTTGCTGATGTAGATGGAAAAAATTGGCTAGACGAATTTTATTACAGAAGATATGGTTAGACGAATCGATGGAAAGAATTGCATAATTACCGGAGCTAATTCTGGAATCAGTTATGCCACTGTGTAAGGTCTTGCATCGAGGTATTTTATCTTATTCAAAAAGTTGTATTTTTTCTTAGTAATCTATAATTGACCAAAAAAGATTTTTAATAACACTGACAAGAGAGTATTATGTTTGAATTTGAGAGTCTAATGTTCGATTAATTTTTTTGGACATACAATATTTTGCATAGATTCTCAAACGTTTTGTTTTTTTTATTGTTTTGAATATGATACCAGAGGAGCAACGGTATACATGGTTTGTCGAAATTAGGCAAGAGGGGAAGAAGCGGTCTCTCAAATTCAGTCGAGCACCAGTAACCAAACCAAAATGTTCACTTGGAGGTACGGTTTTCGGCTTTTTCTTTATCTTTATGGGACTCACGCATAGTAAAGAGTCTACTTTTGGCTTTAAGTCTGGAATGGATTATTAGATGTAAACATTGTTGTTACTTTAGGACATAAAGACTAGATATTAGATGTGACTAGATGGGTAAGGGGTTTGCGTTGGAATCGATTTGTTTTCAATACGGGTCGGTTGATTTAACCCACTAACATAACTTAACATAACAAAACTATGAGTTCAGAATTTGTGCAAATGAGGAGGAACTCAATACGGAAGGAACAATCAAACATGGTGTAATGGTCTACCTGACTGGTTACAAGTTCTAAATTGGGCTGAACCATTAAAACATCAAAACTATAAGGTCGAGTTTGTTACATGTTATCTAAATACTTTGCCGCATTCTACTTGCTTTCACTCCATGTGTGTGTATCTTAGGAAAGAGAGAAACAAATTTGTTGCCAACTAGGTGTCTTTCTTTGGATTTTTGTTCTGCAACTTCACCACCATAGAGATTAGAGACAGAGATCTGGAACATCCCTGCTTCCTACAGTTCCGTCGACGATGATATCTCGGCCAGATTAGAGCTGTGATCATAGCCTAAAGAGAGGGTTTACGTCTTTCTTCACTTCATCATTCAGGATTTCATTGGTTCGTTGCCCATTCTTCTTTGGTTATGTGTTCGTTCTTTTGTTATAGAGCCCTAACGGTATTTACCTTTGTTTGGTTCATGGTTTCTGTTTGCAGCAAGGGTGGCTTTCAATTGATTTTTTTTGGCTAAAAATTGCAGATTCCTATGATTAATTTAAAGAGTACGTTTGTTTATAGTTTATACATCATATAATGCTTACCTTTTTTGTTATGTATGTATGCATATATCAAAATATGCGATGTATATGGGATTTGAAAATAATATTAAGGGTTCTGGGGTAAACAACGGATGTATAGGGCTTACTTCTGTGTGCTTTTGGTTTACATTGACCTGTAGTTTAGTGTAGGAATCAAATTAATGATTTGTAAATGATATGTAATACCTCACAAAAAAACTACATGATTTTTAAAATTTTTAAATTTGAACTATTATGCAATGCCTGATCCGCTCATTTTGTTACCTCTATGCTATCTTTTTAGGGTACTTAATATAAGTAAAGTGCAATTCTATTTTGTTTCAAATTTACTTGCTTGTAGTGGAAGGTGAATCATTGGGGTGTTTGTTAGCCAAAAAAGTTCATTAATGCCTTCATCGAGGTCGACTATTGAAGCAACATTTAGTCCAGTAGATGTGAAGGATGTTGGGGCTGACTCTTATGTGAATAACTTGCATAAATGATTCTTTTGTCTGCCATTTGTATCGTTTCTTTACTGTCGGAAGGCCTTATCTTTGGATTTACACCATCCTGTTGTATCACATGAATTTGGCTATGGATTAGCCATAGAGAGTCCTTGGATCGGTACTCGCATTTAGCAACAAGGAGGAGGATATCGAATGGTCCAAATTGATCATCTTTTTCTCCTTAGTAGTTATGTATTGGATTTTTCTCTATACGTATTCCTTTTGTGGTCATTTGTTTAATTTCATCTAATATCAAGTTTGCTAATTGTGTTCTTTCACCTTAATTATGTAATCCCTTTGGTGATATAGCTGGATTTAAATATCATTCCTCTGATTAGCTGAGTTAGTGATTCGTCTGGTGCATGGGCTTTATGAAATCGCCTCAAAGGACTACTTTTCCTGTGGTGTTGTGGCATATAAATCACTATCACCGGTTTGTTGAAATCGCCTCAAGGGATTCTAAGAGTATGACAACGAGACCTCACCATGTAAGTCTGCAGGATCACACATTTGAACGGAAGATACCTTAAGGAGTTACGTTTGCCAGGTCTCTTCATTGCTGTTGCATTCTTATACTGAGGTATAGAACCCTAGATATCTTACATCACGATTGAACCATACAGGTAACATTTGTCTTGATCAGTAATGGTGTAAACATAACTTTCTTTGATGATTCCTCTTTAATGTATGTATAATCTTGATTTATCATTCCTATGTTCATCTTTTAGGGTTTTAAAAAATTGGCATTCAAGAATTTGCTAAACAGAGAAGTGTAGGGAAAAAGGCGTAAAATGATCTTCTTTATACATGTTACTCAGATTCATTTGCTGCATTTTGAAAACATTACAAAATTCACTATCTTGACTTAGTGTATATACTTATTGCCTTGACATAAAAGATAAAGTAAAAATATTTGATGAAGTAGGGTGTAAAGACAAGCATACTCTGTTTGATGAAGTAGGGTGATACCTAAAAATGAGATTGGCTATCTAAGATGCCATCTTTGAAAAATAGAAATTGAAAACTCATTACGAAGCAGTGTGGGTAGTCAGCAATAACTATCAGTTCCATGTCAGAATATTGTTAATTAACCCAACTAAAAGATCTTATAGTGTTATATGATATCATAAGGAGTGTATATGCCAAGTAAGTTGTAGATTCTATACCCCCTTTTCATTATATTAGCTGTGTTTTTATCTATTGCTTAGGTCAACAAGCTTGGAAAGGATTCTCTTGTGAGTTGTGCAAAGACAAGCATGTCTTCCAAATTGTTATCTGGTGACTCGATCTTTTTTTTTTTCTTTTGCAAATTTAGTATGCTTTTATAATTTTATAATTTTTTGGTTTACTCTTTCATGTTTGGGATGATTCTTATTTTTCCTATTAACTCACCAAGCTTTTAATTTCTTTTTTTTACTTATATAAGCCGAATATATAACCATCTAAGTTATATTACATAGTTATATATTTTTTGAATGATTAATGTATTTTTTAGTTTAACTTTGCTCCTTTTGGTGCTTCTATTAATATGATGTTGGCAGAATAGTAATAGTGAATTGCTTTGAAGGTTGTATTTAACTTTTGATTCAGGTACTTTGGTTTTTGCAATCGTATGTGGATCCGATTTCGTTCATTCTCTTCTATAATTTTGTGGAACAATATATGCTATTGTTGTCACTGAGGTTAGTTGGACTGTGATTTGATCTAAACTTTATTTTTGTTTAATGTTGATATCAGAAGTATTCAGATCAGGGAGGAAAATATTAAGCAACATGCAACTTGGTGCGAAGATAAATTTTCACCCAACATCACAGTGTGTCTTGGATTCATGAAGCCTATTGATCTTTGTTTTATACTATTAAATTTTCATAATATTAATTAATTTAAAAAAATGGTTAGCTTTTCTTACAATTGAATAACAAAATACATGATGAAGCATGATATTTCGAATAGAAATTAAATATAATTTGTTTGTTTTGTAGTATACATCCTTTGATCAATTGAAACAAAGACTACATGAGGATCAACAAGGTAACCCACAATCACATTCTCGCCTTACTGCTCTTCTGTTAAGGCAGTCTTAGAGTGTGTTGCTTCATGTTTTGATTTTGTTATATAGGTAGCACAATAGGTTTTATGTCAATAGAGATCAAATGGGACATTAATTTTGTCATGCTTGGTAATATCTCTCTATTCTAATAAATCAAAGTTGGAATGGCTGAGGTGTCAACACCACAAGCCATCCCTTCTCTATCTCTCCTACATGTCCATCCCAGGCTTCTTCTTGTCCACGTGTCCCTTCCTCCTTTTTTCGGTTATTTCTATTTTTTTAAACAATTGCTAAAGGTCAAAGATCATTAATGAGGCAGACAAATTGTTGTTTTTCCCTCCTCTCTCTTCCTGCAAGTCAATGCAACCTTCCAAAACCCTAATCGCACATTCTTTCCCTGTGACACCCCAGGAAAACCAGGAAATCACGCAACTTAACTAGCTTCCTCAGTAACCACGTGCTAAATTTCGGGACGAAATTTTCTTAACAGGGGGAGAATGTGACAACCCTCCTAATTACGTGTATCCGTACGATTAATTAAATGTTAATTAAAGTGCTTGATGTCTGTGCTGAATTACTCAACTGCTTTCTGATTACTGCGTCATACTTACACGTGCTTTTTAACATACTAGTCTTGTGCAGAAAACTAACTAAACAGTTCTATATACTTTCCTAAACGTTGGGAATTAAAAAGGTTACAAAAAGATATATATAGGACACTATATGGAATAACTTAGCACTTTAACGGAACGGTATCCAACCGAACAACCGGACATTACCCGTGTCACACCCCCAAATTACCACCTAGGGAAAATCCCTGTTAGGAGTGTGACGTACCGACAACGAGCCACTAATTACAAAGAACCATACAAGTTTCAAAATAAACTTCTCAAGTATTAATGAAAACACCAATCACGAGTTTAAATGTAAACCCGTATATTCAGCGGAAGCAAGTAGTAAACCAAAGTTAAGTTGTTCAAAAACCAATGTGTAATAGTAAACAATTAATCACATGAGTCTCTTCAGTCGACCCATGACCACTCCTGCTCCTCCAGACAGCAACTTCCCAAATCCAAGATACCTAACGACATGTGAGCATGTAACAAGTGTATCAGACAAAGCTGGCGAGTTCACAGTTTTAGAAAACGTTTGTTACCAGTTGTATGTAAAACAGTTCACTGACAAATGCAAGTAATATTGTTAGTATCTCAACTCCGAACAAGACGGCTCCTGATGTACATGACTGCCCTTTCCCACGTACTCCTATCTAGTACTGGGCCCGACTGGGTCATTAGTTCACATCCGTCCTATCTAGGAGCGGTGTGAGGGTGCCAAACCTAAGTAGCGCTACCAACTAATACCCGTTACCCTCCAGGTAACAATGTAAGGGACTTACAAGAATGATAGGTGAGAATATTAACCAATATACCCGTTTTTACCCAAAAGACTTATCCCTCCACGGGATACCCACTGACTGCCCCCAACCACTGGGACGCATGCTCGAATGTAGTGAACTCACCTTTGGTTTGCTCGGTGTGTTTATTTATGTATTCAAGTTGATCAATCAAATCCTAGCATGGTTAACAAAGCCAATCAGTTACAGATAAACCCATGTCACATAGTTTCTTACTCTCATAATACAAACAGTACACATGCATTTCACGTATTATCATGAGAGTCACAATAGCTAGCCATGCCACAAAACACTCCACTAATTTCCACAAAATCGAGTGCTCCTAACTCACATCAATATATACATTTGTCATACAGTACGCGGCACAATCAGCCCACGGCCCAACTCAAGATGTGCGTGTGACCCGCCCAAGTGTGCAACCAGCACATGATATACAAACTTATTCAATTCATCCTATAGCACATTTAGTAACTACACATAGTGGGTCGGCCCAACATGAAAGAAGGCTTCAACTCAACTGTTTTACTCATGTATGGCCCAATTCAATTACAATTATAATAATCCAATAATTCTAGCAGTTCATTTACCACACATCACCCAACTAGCATGTATGAGATCTGCCAAAACGATCACATGCAATTCTTGAATGGAACAATTGTACTAGCAATGGACTCTTTTAATTTCTATTGGACCAAATCTAATTAGTACTTATCTAAATGGGTGGCATGAATTGTCTTATGTACTTACATGGGCCACCAAAACAAACAAATGATTATATAATCTAACAACAGTAGACATGATGACAACCAATCATTATATCATTTAAAGTGTGCAAGAACCCTATACACTTATTAGCAATTTCGAATAATCAAGAACATGATACAAACAGGTTGTTATAACATGATTTAACCTATCAATTATTCACCCCCATGTATACAAACAATTTATTATTACCATCGGCTATCATCAACAGAACTTCGAAACCAATTTGCAACAATACTCTAACCCAAGTTTCCACCCTACACATGCACATACACACATCACATCTATCAGATTACGCTACTCGATCATCATTCTAACGATCTACCTTATTCAAGAGGCATAGTTATCATAGGGTACACATAGTCACTACGTGATAATCATGCACACGAGTATGAATACATATCAACAAGATCAACAATTAACTATTTAACATAAACACAAATCACTAACCACAAGTTCTGATTCAATAGAAGGCTGCTTTGAAGGGGGGGGGGGGGGGTTCACTTCTGCCGACGCACACTTAGAGGGGTTTAGGGTTTGTTCTAGTTTGTGATCATAATTATTCACGTATACATGTAGTTAAATGGACAAGGAACTGGGCCACTTATATTTGCTAAACAATTAATAGTTTGGGCCGATTACACTTGCTGACCAAAACAGTCATTTGGGCTCTTATATTTGCTAAACACTTAATGATTTGGGCCGATTATTTATTGATGTTACACGCCATGTTTGGGCCAAGTTTGATCACTTATGTCAACGGGTTTCTTAATCAAACAAGCACATTCACATTGCGGTCCAATTATACGCTATGGCCCAATCGTAAACACAACATAGAGATTTGCCTGATACACGATTATCAGGGTCACGGGTCGAATAGATAGATTAAAACAAGAAATAGATTAAAATAAGAACGGGGAAAAGAAGAAAACCGAAGACACTAACCTTGAAACTTCGGGTTGTCACATCATCCCCAACTTGAAAGAAATTTCGTCCCGAAATTTGACAAGTAATCCCAGACAAGTGCTCCCAAGCAGCAAGGTGTTAGATAAGGATGACTGTGGATTTTTCCGGGTACCACATCATCCCCAACTTGAAAGGGAATTTCGTCCCGAAATTCGCCAATGATAACACAAGTTGGTTCAACCACCTGAACCATTGGGAATATTAGAGCTTTATCCGATCTTACATTCCCACGTGAACTCTGGTTCACATCATGAGTTCCAACGAACTCTCACGATTGTCATACGACTATGTTAACAAACCTTGACTTCCTGGTCCCTTCATTCGATAGATCCCCTGATTCCGCAACTAGTCATTAACCTTAGGCCCAATGGTATCACAAGCGTTTCATCGGACAAACGCTGCCTTAGATTCAAGACATAAATGTCATCACGAACGTTATCCAATTCGTTAGTTAACCCAAGTTTGTGAGCCATGTCACCTATTCGTTCCAGAAATCCGACTGTCCCAACGCATCGTAAACCAAGCTTGTCACGTTTTCTAAAGTGCACCGCACCCTCCCAGGGTAAGACTTTCGATTATTACACGTTCGCCTACAACAAACTCCCAGTGTTTCCTAAGCTTATCAGCTTTCCTGGCAGTCACGCGTTGCCGTCAAACAATTTCCGATCCAAGCAATCTTCAAGAGTTTCTAGCACAAGTCCTGGACCTGTGATTAGGTTGTTACCCATCTTAATCCAATCAAGGAGATTAACGTTACTGTCCATGCGATTCCTCAAACAGAGTTGTATGCATACCAATACGGTAACAACTGCAGTAGAGCTCTCCCAAAGATAAGTGTCCTTCCCAAATGTTTACTAAAGTCGATCACGCACATGCTCGCAGCATGTCTTCATGTGTCCGGTTGTTCTACAGTGATCAGTAATGCTCATGTCTTGATGTAAGCCAAGGGTGTTGTGTATTGACTGCCATAAATCAGGTATAACTCAAAATCAAAGGTAGCAGAAGTTGGCACCTCGTGCCTAAAACCGCCTCTCTCAGAGGAACGTTTACAGCTGTGAAGACTCGTCAGTTTCCTTGATTGCGAGATAGTGTGCTGGTAACGTGAGACAATCAATGATCACCCAGGTGATATTGTTTCCGTTTCGAGTTGCGAGACGACTAGTGACAGAATCCATGGCAGTCTGTTCTCATTTCCATATGTGTGTTTCTAGTTGCTGATTCTTCTCCTTGACTTTCCCACAAGTCAAACATCATTCACATACATAGCTAGGTGGGCCTTCATACCCGGTCACCAGTACAAGATCCTCCGATCCTAACATATTCCATCAAATCCAGATGACCAGCATATCGAGGTTGGTGTGCTTCGCTCAACACAAGTTCCCTCGGATTGCTGCACAGTAGAATCCATATTTGTTCCATAAAGTAGCGAGTACCGTCTGACCTGCCATGGTTGCTTCCCCATGCCCCACATGGGTTCAACTTGGAATTTCTCTATTTTCAGTTCTCTAGTTTTGTCAGAGCAAGTCTGATCAGGTAGGTTAGAGTCGATAGTGAGCTGCAAAGCTCGTGTACATTCAAGTTTCACAGTCGTAACCGTCCAAAATTCCATCCAGCGATGCCATTAACTGAGTTAGCTTTTCTGAATCGCAAGTACACGGGAGGCCCTTGTGGTCG